>SNQJ01S0081499.1:12110-35424 GCA_010110895.2 Picea sitchensis
TATTTATGTGCTCAAAAAGCATTTTAAATCACCATAATTTTGATGAGCTAAAAGGTTAGGAAGGTCCATATTGTTACAAATATTTTGAAATTGTTATTTAATGTAGGTGTACATAGAACATTTTAAGATAAGAACTTTCTAAGTGAAAAAAAAAATCATCTTCAACCCTCTTAGTGTCACAAAGATAAAAAATCATTTTGACCTGGAGTTTTTTGGTAATTGTCCAATGCCCTATTTCACTATGGAGCTTCATAGAGTTTGTTCTTATTTTACAAATCCTAGTTTTCTTCTTTAAGCTAATCAAAGAGAGAGATACTTTTGATCTTATAGATTATGGTTGATCACCTCCTTATAGTATCTTAATTTTCTTTTATCCTCTAATTCTTTATCATGCCACAATTTCTCCTTAAATTTATATAAATGATAATTTTAATATTAGCGTTATTTTGCAAAGTAACTTCTTTTATTCTCCAATGATTTAGCCCAGACTTTGGCATCTTTATGCCAACCCAACTTGAGTTGTAGGTGGTTTTTACTCAAGTTCGAAGCAATCTTAAGGAGTCTCTTGTCTTCCATATTATTTATCTTTTTCGTGTACATTAGGTAACTACTCATAGTTGTGCTCTCAATGAGGGAAAGACTCACTTTTATGAGTAGAATAACATAGGGTGTATTGCCTTTAATTTTGAGATTATAAGTTATAAAACACTTTTGGATTTTCTTTCTCCACGATTCGCTAGAGATGTTGTGGCCCCAAACTTCACAATCATATAAGATAACAAGAGTGATAGTCTCAAAGAGGAGTTTCTTCTTATCCCATATCCAAAGGTCCATTGATTTACAATCATTTTCAAGTCCATAATAAACTTTTCACCCTCCAATATTTATCTTTTTTCTCAATGCTACAGTTCTGGTTAATCTTGTGATGAAGATCTATTGATCCAGATGGATGTCGGTGGCCTCAAACTTATTCCAACTGGCTCATTTTTGCAGTTTTCCAATTTGACAGTTTTTTCCTAGTTTTAGGGTCCCTGACTTCTGGGGTCGTTTTGAGGCCCTAAACAACGTTTTTAAGGCTCGCCATGGTTAAATTGAGCACAGATTCAAAGTCTGATGACAACATGTGTATTCCTCGAATAGACGTTTCCAGCGAGCTATCGTGCGCCTAAAACGGAGATTGTATGCAAAAGTTACGACCCCGAGAAGTTGATGTACTAACTTACCCAAACGGGGCCCACATGACTTTTGGTGTTTCATCTCCTAGGGTTAGGTTTTTGGATGTATAGGGTTTTTTATATTTTTGTTTATTGTAAAAAGGCCTTCAGAGCCTCATTGTAATCGTCTTCTTGCGAATGAGCGCAACCGTCACATCTCTTCTCAGAGATAAGCTGCCACCATTCTAGCAAGATTGTTTTCCGCTGCATTTTACAGTTTCAGCTTATGTCCTTATTGAATAGAAACCAGTTTTATTGTATACCTATTATTTTTTGTTAAACAGTTTTTGATAATAATCTGTATTCATTTTGTTCTACTCATAAAATCTAGATCAGTGGTATCAGAGCGGTATGCTCCTTGTCGTTCTTAATGCATGTCCCAAACGAGGTCAGGGTACAAAGAATTAGGTCTCGATCTTATTTCTCTTAAGGAAAAAATCTCTCGCACAACCAAGTGACCTCTCATGGCGGGAGAAAAAAAAAAGACGACGGGTCAAGAGATCCCTTCAAAATGTTACTCGAGGAAGCCCTCATGCAACAGAGGAACGATATGATGGATAGTTTTGTGAAAATCCTTTGGCGGCTACCAACAGACGACGCATCTTCCTCAAACGGAGGTGTCGCCCCCTTCAAGGTACAAATCAACTTCAATATTCCTATATTTGAAGGTCAGATAGACGTTGATGTTGTAGACAAATGGTTGAATCTGCTAGAAGAGTATTTCTTTGTCCATAACTTCTCGAATAGATAAAATATTACTTTTGCACTCCTCAAAGTCGTTCCCCGTGTCAAGTGTTGGTGGGAAAATTTTAGTGAGCAGAAGGAAACAGAGGAACCCTCATTATTTACAGTCACAATCACCTAGGATTCCTTCAGGGATGTTATTAAGGAACAATACTACCCTGTTGGAAGTTATGATGACCTGCACACAAAATGGACCACACTGTGGCAGGAAAGAAGCCAAGTAGTGTCCAAGTTCATCAATATCTTCCATACCTTGTGCACCAAGCTGGGTATCAAAGATTCTGAGTGACATCTGGTTCTCAAGTATCACGGTGGTTTGCATAGATACATCCAGGCCAAAATGGAGTTTCTAAACATCTCATCCTTGAGCGCGGCCTACCGATATGTTGTCAAAATTGAGCAGAAGCTCAAACAAAAGATGCAACAATTTGGGCTTGGGACCCCCTCATAACAAAATCCAGGAAAGGGAGGCCCCAACTGACAGAACAAAGAATAGAGAAAAGAAGGATCGCCTCAGCACAACCAATCCAGGCCACAAGCAAAGAAGGACACCAGAAAGACAAAGAAAGATTTAGGGAAGTGGTGTGACTTCCATAAGAGCCCCCGACATAACATTGTTGATTGCCTCTCAAAGAAGTTGATGGTGGTTGAGGTGAAAGCCTTTGAATCGAATAAGGGTTCCAAATTTAAGTCAGAACCAAAAAGGGGGAGACAAATCATTGACGTAGAACCCAGTGTTACCGTTTCTACCACCAAGCTCCAGCCTGATGAACCAGACGAGCCAAAGGAAGGCGAGGGCATTTTTCATTCACAGATGTGGATGAAGGGTACCCCACTACACTTCATCGTTGATAGCGGTAGCCAAAAGAACCTCATCTCAGCAAAGTTTTTCAGGTGGTTCGCCCTGCCAACAACACCGCACCTGCAGCCCTACACCATCGGATGGATCTACCAAGGAAGCGACATCCGCGTCAACCAACAATGTCACCTATCATATGACATCAAGCCCTTCAAAGACAAGGTATTGTGTGATGTTTCCCCTCTCAAAATTTGTCATGTTATTTTGGGCCAACCATATTTATGGAAACGCCATGATGTATATGAGTTTAGGCCTCATAGTGTTATTATTACTTTGAACAATAAATTGTAGAGGATACCCGAGGCAGTCCCACCTAGTGTTATTTCCTTGATCTCTTCTAATCAATGTAGGAAGGTCATCTCTTAGACGTGGAAGTTTGTATTCTTCATGATTCGCTCTCAGAATGAGTGAAAGATCATAGCCACATACAGGGTCTTTGTAATCTACCTCTCCACACAGCAAAAGCAAGTGGATAAGTTCGTGGAAGAATACTTGGATATCTTCTCCTCACGTACCGAGGTACCTCTGCACTGTCAGGTCAAGCACCCATCGATATGACCCCCGGCGCACCATTGCCCAATGGGCTAGTATATTGTCACTCTCTGTTAG
This sequence comes from Picea sitchensis, assembly GCA_010110895.2. Taxonomy (NCBI): domain Eukaryota; kingdom Viridiplantae; phylum Streptophyta; class Pinopsida; order Pinales; family Pinaceae; genus Picea; species Picea sitchensis. The sequence goes on from SNQJ01S0081499.1 coordinate 15,537, forward strand.
AAAATGGGGAGATAAAGCGGTAGATCCAAGAAATTCTCCATAAGGGGCACATCCATCCTAGCTCATCACCTTGTAGGAGCCCAATCATGATAGAACATAAGAAATATGGAACATGGAGACTCTACATTGATTACTGGGCCCTGAATAAAATCACAATCAGAAACCGATACCTGATTTCCCAAATCAACGACCTCCTTGATCAGCTCACGGGGGCCAAATACTTCAGTAAGATTCATATGAAGTTTGGCTATCACCAATAGAATAGACAGATGTATGGAAGATAACCTTCAAGTCAAAGGAAGGTATTTTTGAATGGTTGGTCATTCCCTTTGCTTTGAAAAATGCTCCAGCCACTTTCATGAGGATGATGGATGATATCATGCAACCATTCACCAAAACTTTTGTAGTGGTGTATCTAGATGACATTCTAATTTACAACAAGTGTTGGGAAGAACACTTGCAACATATTCAACAGGTTCTGCACACCCTACGACAACACAAGCTATACACAAACTTGGAAAAAATCTCCTTTGGCATGGACATGGTCCATTAACTAGGCTAGATCATTGATCACCATGGCGTACATGTGGATCCAACCCAGATCTAATTCATCTGTGACTGGCCAGCCCCAACCACACTCATTGAGCTTCAGATCTTCTTGGGCCTTGCTAATTTATACCGCAGGTTTGTGTTGGGATTCTCCCATATTGCATGGCCCCTCATCCAAGTAACCAGGGGTGGGGGTAAGGTGAAATTTGTGTGGGGTCAGTCCCAACAACAAGCATTTGATGATTTTAAGTAGCGCTTGTGATCATCCCCAATAATTTCACTGTCGAACCTGCAACAACCCTTTGAGATCAAAACAGATGCTTCTGACTATGTTGTGGGCACCGTTCTCACTCAGCACGGCCACCCCGTGGCCTACCATAGTGAGACACTATCATATGTTGTCTATAAGTACCCTACTTATGAAAAAGAAATTTACTCCATTGTGTAAGACTGCCGCTAGTGGAGGCATTACATTCTTGGGAAGGAGACAATCATCCACACTGATCATCAGCCACTGCGGTTCTTGCAGACACAAGGAAAATTATATAATGATTGCCATCAGAAGTGGCCCACATACTTGCAACAATTCCACCTCAACATCAAGTATAAAACATGAAACACCAATCATGTTGTGTATTGCCTCAGCAGACCGCCAGTTGTGACACTCACCACGGTGCTAGACTCTTGCGACCATGAGACCTTTGGATGGCCCCAACTCTATGAGACCGACCCAGACTTCACCACCACCTACCAAATGTTGGGTGCAAACGCAATTGTCGCTAATTTCCATCTTCAGTATGGGTTGTTGTGTCGTCTGGGCCATATATTTGTTACATCAAACAAGCAAGCGAAGATAATCTGGGAATCCCACTACAGTCGGGTGGCAGGACACTTCAGTGTCAAAAAGACAATGCCAATGTTGCAGAAACATTTATACTAGTTGAAACTTTGACATGAGGTCAACAAGTATATTAGGTACTTCACTGCTGCTATTTCCAAACCGGCCACTGAGAAATAGGGCATGTACACCACTCTGCCTACTCCTGACAAGCCACGGAAATCCATCTCAATGGACCACATGTCGGGCCTCTCATCCACCAAGCGGGGAAATTACTGTGTTTTTGTGGTTGTTGATGGATTTTCTAAGATAGAAATTATGGTTGCCTGCAAGAAGAGCATCACAACATAGGCCACTGCCAAGCTCTTCTTTGAACGAGTCTAGGTACATTTTGGAATCCCACAAACCATTGTCTTAGATCGGGACAGTCAATTTCTCAACACATTCTGGTCGAGCCTCTGGTCACTGTTGGACACCAAGCTCACCAAATCGTTGACCTTCCACCCCCAGATAGATGGCCAAACCAAGGTCGTAAATCAAATGATCATGCATATCCTGCACATGTATAATTACAAGCACCCTTGCACATTGGATGAGAGTCTTCCCTGTGTCCATCATAGCTACAACTGAGCCCTGCATAGCTCAACCAGCCACAACCCCTTTCAGGTGGGGTTGGGATTCCAACCATTGGGTCCCATAGATATTGCACTACCCGTTGCATCCACCTTGGTCGACTCATATCCTAATCCAACTGAATCTGACAAAGCCACCCGGTTCATTGAGTAGATCTAACACATCCGCCAACAGGTTCAGGATATCCTACATAAGTCCAATGACAAGTACAAGCAGCGCCATGATCAACATCAGGTGCCACATAAATTTCAGGTGGGCGACAAAGTTTGGTTGCACTTGCAGAAAGAATGCCTTACATGACCCCATTGGAATCTTCTCCCACCCAATTATGGGCCATACACCATCACCAAGGTTTTGAGTGATAATTCTTTTGAGCTCAACATTCCTCCTTTCCTTGGCATGCACCCAGTGTTCAACGTGGATCTCCTTCGACCTTATTTCCCACCATTATTGGACACCTCAGAGGTAGCAGAACAAATGACACCAACAGAGCTCAACCTCGACTGTATACAACAGGAATCTAGTGATCAGATTATGAACAAACATGTCAAGGGCACTCGCCAGCAAAGGATCCAGCTTTATCGAGTTGTCAAAGTAGAGCAGCTCTTGCACTAAGGCAAATGGCTCACCCGGGCCCAAATTCAGCAGAAATTTTCTCATCTGATGGGGGAAATCAGCACAATGGATGCCATTCCTTCCTAAGCAGAGAGGATTGATCCATATTTATTTATGTGGCCTCCCACCTATTCCAACTAGCTCATTTTGGCAGTTTTTCAGTTTGGCATTTTTTTCCTAGTTTTCGAGTCCCTGACTTCCAGGGCCGTTTTGAGGCCCTAAACAACGTTTTTAGGGCTCGCCACGTTGAAACTATTCACATAGTCAAAGTCTGATGGCAACATATGTATTCCTTGGATATACCTTTCCAATGAGCTATCGTGCGCCTAAAACCAAGATCGTATGCAAAAATTACAACCCCAGGAAGTTGATGTACTAACTTACCCAAACAGGGCCCACATGAATTTTGGCGCTTCATCTCCTAGCGTTAGGTTTTTGGATGTCTAGGGTTTTTGACATTCCTTTTTATTGTAAAAATGCCTTAAGATCCTCATTGTAATCATCTTCTTGTGAATGAGAGTAGTCGGAACATCTATTCTCGGAGATAAGCCACCACCATTCTAGCAAGCTTGTTTTTCGTTGCATTTTACAGTTTCATCTTATGTCCTTATTGAATAGAAACCAATTTTACCATATACCTGTTATATGTGTTAAGCATATTTTGATACTAATTTGTATTCATTTCGTTCTACTCATAAAATCTGGATAATCTATTCCAAGATATTTGTATGAAGTCACTTCCTCCAAGCTGTTGTCATACAAAATATGAGCATAAGTGATCTTTTTTATTTACTTACCATAACCCATGTTTTTTCAATGTTAATAGTCATACCCACACTAGAGCATAAATCCTTGAGAATTTTTAGTTTCTTGTTGAGATCATAAGGACTTCTTAGCATAAGAACAATATTATTAGTGTAAAGAAGAAGGATAATGACTATACCAACTAGAGTTGGGCTGACACCAACCCACTTCTTCCAAACAACCCTCTAACTTATCAATGTATATTTCAAAAAGGGTAGGGGGGAGGGGACAACCTTACTTAACTCCTATAGTACAATTAATTTCTTCCAACTATCCCTCAATGTTCCTAAACTTGTCAATAAAAATTTTGTACATCCTTATTGCAAGAACAATCAACTCGAAAGGAACTTTTAGCTCTTCTAATATAGTCCAAAAGTTATTCCTAATAATTGTGCCAATTTTTTTCCTAAATTCAACGAAACAACACAAGCGATTTGTTTTATTATTGCAACACTATTCTATAATGATCCTAATTGTAACAAGGTGGTCCATAGTTGAATGATGGTTCCTAAATCTAGCTTGACCTTTAGCACTTTTTCTGTGGCTTTCTATCCATATGATGATCTTCTTTTTCGGAATAATTCCATATAACTTGGCTTAAATGGGGTAATCATAACAGTATTATAGTTAGAGGGATTGTTTTTATACCCACTCTTAAAAATAGGTATTGTTATCACTATAATAATTTCTTGGAATCCAAGTCTTGAGATTTGGTGGAATGCTAAATCAGTATAGAGGAGTGTTAAATTAGCGGGTGTGGTCATATCTGGCGGACAGGGTTAAAATCGGCGGAGACGTAGGAGTGATGGGACATGGCGGGCCATATATATTGAGTAGCCCAGATCGACGGTTAGGAGACATATCAGGCGAGGGAACAATGGGGAGGTTAAGCACTAGAGAGTGCGCCAGGGAAAATACCACGTTTTCAACCCATAGACACATGGCACCTCCAGAAGCATATCGGTGATAAAAGCGGGTGAACGTGAAACCACTCAACCACGCCCCGATGTCACGTGTTCTAATATCATTAAATATATCAAATCTAAATGTCGCATGTGGAGAGGGGAAAGTGATGGCCAGTCAAATCATCTCACGCTACTTGTTCGAGTAATTTTCATTCGTGCAACGCCAGGTGAGTGCCGCCAGATAACCAACTCGAAGGCTCATCATTCGAAATAGATTGGCCAAATGTGATAAACCGATGTACCTACAAGTACTCTTGTTAGTAGTTCATCACTGGCACTAAATGACGATTATCATTCAAAACATGGGTTACATTACTCTGTTTTGGGAAATTAATGTTCTATTTCAGAGCGGGGTAATCACAGGTCGAATCATTCAGCTAAGGAAGATAAGTTCATGTCTTCTACAAAACTAGGGAAAATGGATACAACAGACCAAGTGGCCTCTAGTGAACCAGGATTTTCAACTAATATGACAAATTCATCATTGGAGGAGAGAGATAAATTGGTTGCTCGAATCTTAGCAACGAAATTCTATACAAAGCCTTCGGGAGAGCCAGGAGTGAACGAAGAGATCAGATTAAATCCCATCATGAATGATTTAATCATCAACGGATACGCTAGCGAACATCGTACATGAGATTTCAAGAGGAAGCGGAGCAAGCGTCAGAAGGAAGAGGTAAAAACTGAGGTGGTCGAAAGCATTGGGGAAAACCAACCTGCATGGCTTGATATGTTAAAAGAAGAAATTGCCAAGATGAAATAGATTGTAGGTTAATTTTAGTGTGTGTTAGAGAATTTTTTAATAATAATGACAAATGGCCTTCAAGGAAATAAAAAACTCAAATATGTCAGTTTTGTTTATAACATCCCCTATAAAATAGGAGCTCAGTTGTTGTACATTACTCTTTTGTAACCGACAACTATTTTTGGAACTTTGGGGAAGATGATTCGTTCTGAATCTCGGTTGTAATCTATTTATATATACCCTTACAAAGATAAATAAAAGGTGGGACAGCTCGAAGAGGGGCCTGCCCTCGTAGCAGGAAGACTTTGTAAATACATGGAGCTAAAGTGAATATACAATGCAGAAGCATTTTGAATTGTTTATGAAAAGATTCTAATGGTTGTGATATGAGTTATGTTTTCTCCCATAGTGTGTATTTCTTGTGTATTTGAAATCTCATTTACATTTTCCACTTTTTAAATTGAAGAGTTAAGAGTCCAGAATTCGTCTTATGACGCTCTCGACTTAGCAATTTAAATAATGTAATATTCTTCTTAACTAATTCAGAATTCATTTCAATATGCTCTGATGCAATTATGCGTTTCCCTTTTCCTCTTTCACCATGCATATTTCAGTTTTAAACACTCAGACTCATTTCCTCATTTATCCTTTCCCCTCTAGATAGTTCTAATGACCTGCCACTTCTTTATTCATTTTTGACTCCATAGTCCCAAATGTCACCCCCTTTCCTTCGCCAGCAACTGTATAAACCCCCAAACAAACCAAATCTAGCCACTAATTATCAAAGAAATACCTAGTGACGCGAGAGAACCCTCTCTAAGTTGAGCAAGTTAGTGCCCAGCTCTAAAGTAGGTTGAAACAGTTACCTCTGTCGTTTGTCTATTCAGCCAGACAAAATTTACAGAGTGCTAAGATTCTGGCACCGTTGTCGAGGAAGAAATTGGAAAAATTTCCTTGGGAAAGAATGACATGGTAGAGTTCTAAGGTCTGAGAGAAGCAGACACTTAGGCGCACATTGGTTGTACTCCTGCTCTGGTGACTCCACACATCAAAAATCAGTTTGAAGGTGATTCCATTGGTAGAAGCATCCAGAAATTTAAATTTTCAATGGCGACTCCACTCTCAATGCAAAATCCAGCTTCCAAAACATTATTGGTGACTCCACTCAAGCTTCAAATGTAATGCAGAGACTCCACTGAAAGATGAGATCCCTTTATAGAGGTATGAAAAGGCATTATGGAAGAAAACAAGTACTTAAAATTGGATTTTTTCCAAGGCATTTTATTATTTGTTGTAAGTTTCCTTTGGTCCTTTCCTGAACAAGCTAGACAAATTTTCCTTCACCTACTGCATGCAAATAATTATTATGATAATACTGAAATCGCATATCCTCCTCTTGAGATTATACAAATATCTCCTCATTTTATTACTAACTTCGATCAAAATATCCCACTTGAACCATATTATAATCATGAAACCAAGGTTGATATTTCACCTCCTGTACTTGATCCAACACCCTCCAAAACTCAACATAGATACAGACCCTTAAAGTTACCTCACATCCTACATGATTTTCCTCCAAAGTACTATGAATACCTAGATTTGTTTGATGGGGAACATGATGCCATATCAACTGAAAAACACATCCAAGGGTTTGAGCATTTTATAGATTTGTTTGAGATTGACCATGAGGATGTTTGTATGAGGGTCTTCTCTCAATCTTTGAAAGGGGACACGAAATACTAGTTTAAACATTTTCAGATAGAGACAACTATCTCATGGGAGGAATTGAAGAATGTTTTTTTTAATTTTTGGGGTAGGAAGAAATATTTGGATCTATAACTTACATAGTTCTATGCCTTAAAAAGGCAGAGAAATGAAGTTATTTCTATATTCAGCAGAAGGTTTTCCAGCATCTATTACAATTTGCCCAAAGAAATTTAACCCACTGAAGTTGTTGCCATGCTCCATTATGCAACTACTCTTCATCCAGATTTGTCTTTCCTCCTGATGGAAAGAAGACCCAAGTCTTTACAACAAATGTTTAATGATGCTCAGAAGATTCAACACAATATCCAAGCATGTGAACAGATTCAAAATGAGGGGTTGGATGCTTAAGAACATGAAAGTGAATATGAACAGAAAACTGTTCATTGGAATCTTGAGCATAGAGTTGATAATATCATATGCCCTCCTGAAGTTTTTAATGCCAATGATTTTGCAAAAAATTATATTCCAGTTGTTGAACGAGGAGGTGATGATCCATTCCATGATAAGCAAGGGGCTGGTTGTTTTATGTATTCATTTGTAGACGGTCAAAAAAATGAGTTTGCAAATCAGTTTGTTGAAGAGCAGGTCGATGTTCCAAGTTTTTTCTTGTTAGATGACAATGTAGATGTTGTTGATTTTCCTATATATGATGAATATGATGATGATTGTGATGTTGACTTCTTAGAACAAATATCTATATGTTCTCTATCAGAAAATATCCCTTTTCAGCAGTGCCATGAGAGTAATCAGCCTACATATCACAGTTACAAAGAAGAAAGTATTGAATCAGCTTAAGGGAATTCTTTTCCTTTATGATTTTCTTCATTTAAATTATTGAAAGAAAATTCTAAGATTATCATTGAAGCTGATGAATGTGTGTTGAGGCCAAATCTCATTGATTCATTAGAACAAATTGACAAGATATTGTAGCAATCTTATTATGTGGGCAATGACCCTATTACTTGTTATGTATAAGGTCTTGTCAGCTCAAAATTGCAGCCATTGGTCGAAGATGAATCTGAAAATGAGTGTGTTCAGCCATCCAAACAAATTGAAAATTATGCATATGACAACAGTGAAGAAAACGAAGAAGGTTTTGAATCAGGTGAAAGAACCTTGCCATTATGTTTTTCTTCTTTCAAATTGTTGAAGCAAAATGTTTATAATGTGTCAAATCAGAAATCCTCCAGACATGATGTAGAATATTCAGAAAGAAATGGACTTGCAAATGAAAACTATCTTCCTCTATGTTTTTTCTTCTTTTGAATTGTTGAAATCAAATCATGAGATAACAGATGAACAAGGAAAGTCTGATTGCATTCACAATGGCATTTTTTTACATGAGCAAATTGTTATCAGTGAAGAAGACTAACAACCTTCGCATACATATAATGATCATGTGGTTGATTACATGGAAGGTTTCCTCAGTTCATATTTATTGCTTGTGCTAAGTTATCAACTTGAAAAGGTAGATGAAGTTGATCAGGAAATTGTTGTTAAAGGTTATTTTCCTCCCTCTGAAACTAATATAAGTATGCAACAAGATTTCCAGCAAGGAAAAGTGTTTCAAAGTTGTCTTTTTACCCCTGAGAATGATGTGGTGGTCCAATTTATAAGTGGCTTGGACATGGATGAGGATTATGAAACTGCATCTATGGAAAATCTAAGCAGTGAACAAAACAATTACACAGAGTTTCAAGAAAGCAACAAAACAACGTATGCCATTTTTCAATCAGAAATACATAAAGATAATGAAGAGGCAGTGGTTTTATTTGATTCATTTGAAAATCATGGTTTTGAAAATGCATCCATGGGAACTCTGGACTGTGAAATAGTACATGATGTTCACTTTTCACATTTGCAAGAAGATTATGAGAAAAAACTTATTTCCATTCATTCATTTGAAATTCAAAATGACAATACCCAAGCAAATTTCCATAAGATTAATAAAACCAAATCAGACCCATTTGATGAACAAGAAGATAACCTTGATGCACATAGTCTGGTTGTCATATTTAAAGATGTTCAAGGATGTATGAATGTTTTTGTTGATATGCATGGAATATTAGACAAACCTATTGCTGGCATTTCATTTGAAAGTGTTCCCAGAAGTGAAGAAATAGAGAAAGAGAAAAAAACACTTATGAGAGAGGCTTGTCTTTTTGTTTTTGCTCATCAAGAAGAAATGATTTTTCATGATTTTCAAGATCATGTGGCCATCCTATTACAGTCTGCAGTGAAGGAGGAGTTTGTTTCATTCATAAGCGCAGGTTTTGGATTTAAATTTTTCTTTCAACTATCGTTTTTTACAGTTATCTTCCCACTTAAGAAAGATGTGAGCGGAGAAAAATCGGGAAGCCAATTGCTTGATTGGTTGCATTGGAACTTTAGCATCACTTGATTGAGTATTCATTTCAGTAGTTTTAGGGTAGGTAAGTGCAAATAAGCTTGTTGGTCAAGCATTTTTTGGATTTCCAGTAGTGTATACAATCAGATTTCTAGCGGTATATTCAGTATCCAGTGGATAGTAGTGTGGAGAGTTTGGTTTTTAGCAGGCACTAGTGACAGGTTGGAGCACGATACACACACGTGTTTTGGGAGCATCCCAATGGATCTGGCACCTGGTCTACAAGTTCTTTTCTACCTCGTAGGGAGGGTAACATCCCCAGTTGGAGCCTATGTTATCACTATAATAATTTCTTGGAATCCAAGTCTTGAGATTTGGCGAAACGCTAAATCAGTATAGAGGATTGTTAGATTAGCGAGTGTGGTCATATATGACAGACAAGGTTAAAATCGGTGGAGACGTAGGAGTGATGGGACATGGCGGGCCATAGATCTTGAGAATCCCAGATCGAGGGTCGGGAGACATATCGGGTAAGGAAACAATGTGGAGGTTAAGCACTAGAGAGCGGGTCGGGGAAAATACCACGGTTTCAACCCATAGACACATGGCACCTCTAAAATCATATCGGGGAGAAAAGCAGATGAGCGTTAAACTACTCAACAATGCCACGATGTCATGTTTTCTAATATCATTAAATATGTCAAATCTAAAGGTCGCATGTGGAGAGGGGAAAGTGACGGCCAGTCAAATCATCTCACGCCACTTGTTCGAGTACTTTTCGTCCGTGCAACGCCAGGTGAGCGTCGCTAGATAACCAACTCAAAGGCTCATCATTCAAAATAGATTGTCCAAACGTGATAAACCGATGTACCTGCAATTACTCTTGTCAGTAGTTCATGATTGGCACTAAATGATGATTATCATTCAAAACATGGGTTACATTAATCTGTTTTGCGCAATTAACGTTCAATTTCAGAACAGGGTAATCATAGGTCGAATCATTCAGCTAAGGAAGATAAGTTCATGTCTTCTGCAAAACCAGGGAAAATGGATAGAACAGACCAAGTGGCCTCCATTGAACCAGGATTTTCAACTTATATGACAAATTCATCATTGGAGAAGAGAGAGAAATTGGTTGCTCAAATCTTAGCAACGAAATTCTATACAAAGCCTTCGGGAGAGCCAGGAGCGGACGAAGAGGTCAGATTAAATCCCATCATGAAGGATTTAATCATCAACGGATATGTTGGTGAACACCGTACATGAGATGTCAAGAGAAAGTAGAGAAAGCGTCAAAAGACAGAGGTAAAAACTGAGGTGGTTGAAAGCATTGGGGAAAACCAACCTGCATGGCTTGATACGTTAAAAGAAGAAATTTCCAAGATGAAATAGATTGCAGGCTAATTTTAGTGTGTGTCAGATAATTTTGTAATAATATTAACAAATGGCCATCAAGGCAAAAAAAACCTCAAATATGTCAGTTTTTTTTATAACGTCCCCTAGAAAATAGGAGCTCGGTTGTTGTACGTTACTCTTTTGTAATCGATAGCTATTTTTGGAACTTTGGGGAAGATGATTCGTTCTGAATCCCATATATAATCTATCTATATATACCCTTACAAAGATAAATAAAAGGTTGGACGGACCGAAGAGGGGCCTACCCTCGTAGCAAGAAGACTTTGTAAATACATGGAGCTAAAGTGAATATACAATGCAAAAGCATTTTGAACTATTTATGAAAAGATTCTAATGGTTGTGATATGAGTTATGTTTTCTCTTAGAGTGTGTATTTCTTATGTCTTTGAAATCTCATTTACATTTTCCTCTTTTTAAATTGAAGAGTTAAGAGTCTGGAATTCATCTTATGACGCTCTCGACTTAGCAATTTAAATGATGTAATCTTCTTCTTAACTAATTCAGAATTCATTTCAATATGCTCTAATGCATTTATTTGTTTCCCTTTTCCTCTTTCACCATCCATATTTCAGTTTTAAACACTCAGACTCATTGCCTCATTTAGCCTTTCTCCTCTAGATAGTTCTAATGACCTTCCACTGCTTTATTCATTTTCGACTCCATAGCCTCAAATGTCACCCCCTTTCCTTTGCCAACAACTGTATAAACCCCCAAACAAACCAAATCTAGCCACTGATTATCAAAGAAATACCTAGTGACGCGAGAGAGCCCTCTCTGAGTTGAGCAGGCTAATGCCCAGCTCTAAAGTAGGTTGAAACAATTACCTCTGTCGTTTGTCTATTCAGTTAAACAAAATTTACAGAGTGCTAATAGGTACAATTAGGATTTTAGTATAGGGTTTAAGGAACCCCTACTTCACTACTAAATTGGTGATCTTGTGGATGTGAAGGATGCAGATAGGCTCTTCAATTTTAAGATTCTACTTGGTAGCCTTCGATGTCCTTAGCTTTCCCTTTTGCGAGCTTCTTAACCACAAACTCTATGTCTTATAGAGGAAAAATTCTTCCTCCATAGAAAGGGTTTGAATATTGTCCATGAAATCATGGGTTTCATAAATATTTTTAAGGTAGGAATTCCAATCAATCAAGGGAATCATATTTTTTTCTTTAGTTTTATGAGTCAAAATTTACCTCCAAAATTTCTTAGGTTCTATCTTAGATAGGTGCACAAGTTTCTGTTATTTTCTATTTATATAGTACCTTCTTCTCCCTTAATTAGGGCTTTGTACATATTTATCTTGTCATATTTTAAGGAGTCATTAGAAGCATCCCTAATGGATCTTCTAGCAATACTACACTCTTGACAATACCAAGGGTTGGATGTTTTATTTTCCTTTTTAAATAACACCTTGATAGAGAACTTGTTAATAGAAGTAGAGAGGGTTGTCATAAACGATAGAGGTCTTCATTGTTGTCCTTATTTGATAGGATATTTAATTCATTATTTAAGTCCTTTAAAAAAATATCATCTTTATTTTGTCGAAGATCAAGTGTTTTTTATTATTAGAATTCTCCTCAATTGGGATTTTATGCATGACAAAGTTTAGAGTTAGGGTTACAAGTCAATGATCATAGTTGGGATCATGGTTGTGTTTATGGGTCCAAATGTATTGTCAAGAAGGTAAGGAATAATTCCTGATGGAAGGTCCCAATCATACCTACTCTCATTTGCGGTAGCATTTCCAACTAGTATATGGGTATGGTTTCCACTAAGAATTAAAAGAAAGAGAGGGGAAGACAATAAATCGTTCCCCAAATAATTCTAATTAACTCTAAATCTAATCTAAAACAAAAGAAAACTAACTAATCTAACAACTTCTAACCTATCCTGCGTAGGAGAAAATCTAGAAAATGAACATAGCATGAAATAATGTCATTAATCACAGAAGTAGTTCATGTCAATCAATATCATCTTAAAACAATAACGTTGTAGATTAGATCACAAATAGTTGCAGGCTGAACCTGTAACATTACCATTTTATTCATTAGAAATAATAACAACATAAGTTTCTTAAATATTGAACACAAAAGTAGTTCAAATGACAAGAATTCAATAAACTTAAATGACAAACACCTATGTAGAGTATTCCCACATGCATTTGACAAAAACCATGATTTCAAAAATCCCTCTGCTCTTTATATATCTAGAAATAATAGTATTATTGGTATATACAACGGGAAAAAACACCTTATTACATTCAATGGTATTCCTTTTATAAAACAAGGAATACCTTTCACTTTCTATAACAACCAACAATTATTATCTCTTCAACTTTCTTATTTTGTCTCATTAAATGACTAAAATTCCCCATACAATTTCATAAATGAATATTCAAGAATTATAAACAGAATTTAAAAATATTCATGAGTAGTCAATCTCGCTCTAAGGTTGTTCATGAGTGATACTCATTAAAAATATCATTGATCATACTCGGTCGTATCCTCTACTATTCTTCAAATTTTCCTGGGCGCTTTTTGGTGTCAATATGATGAATAAGATCCTTCCATCTTCTTCTCCTCTACTTAAGATTTATAGCATGATCTTGTAGGCCTAATTTTATCTCCTGGATATCAAGTTATTGTTACATGAACATTTCACAGTCCCTTTTTTCATCAAATTTGGGCCTCTTCTGTTCTTTGAATTTTTGTGGATTTTATGTTACTTATACAACTTGAATTCCTCTCCCAACCCATTTTACTGCTTAATATCTTTCCAACAAGATTTCCTAGGCATTATTTGGACTCCCATAGCTCAAGATATGGTTGTCTAAAGTCGACACTCAACAACTATTGATTTTCTCACAAGGAGATCTGGACTGTCAATCTTTAACTCTAAAACAATTATCCCACATGTATCAAGTATATTGAAATTTAATGGTATATATTGTTTTCCCCCCTATCTTGCTTGGTTTGTGTGTGGAACTAGAGGTGGTATATAACCTAGGAACCTTGGCTTGTTTTGGCCGGTAAATCGTAGATCTCAAACCAAAAATAATAAAATAATACCATTACATCATATCCTAAGGTTTTCGGGTGTGCGGGATCTGATTAGTGCCACGGGTAAATCCTCTGTGGTAAAACCCAGTAACTTGTATTAATGTGAAAGCTTGAAATTCCCACACATAAGAAAGGTTGCAAGGCGTAGGTTTGTGGGTAACTGAACGTGAAATTGTCGCATGGGTAAGGTCCACAATGCATGCAAAGTGCAGGTTGTGGATCCATGATTAAACCTAGTAATATATTTTAAGGGTCATGGATCTGTGGTTAAAACCAGTAATATATCTTAAGGGTGAGAGACTTCTGCATAGGTAAGACCATAAAATAATAAAAAAACAATATAATCCATTGTCTGAAATGAGACAAGGCATGTGTGTTATGGGTAAGTCATGGTATGCCTTAAGTTGTATTCTTGTGTTCCCCACATGGTAAGCTTCCCGCACAGGTAAAGGCCTGATACGTGAAAAACAAATACATACATACATACATATATATAATAAAATAAAAAGTCAAAGTGTATCCAATTTCATCAGACATGGGGATAATAATAAGAATATACATATGAAATATACATTAGGAATTTAGGGGAAAATGCTCAAAGTAAGTAGTAATTTCCCTAAGTAAAATACCCCATATAATAGTAATTTACCTAATGTGTAAAATTGATTTCCATAGTAAAAGTGATTTTCCCATGTAATTCAAAAACTAAGGGTAGGTTTGGGAAAACCATTGGCAATTTTGGGAAAACCATGGGAAATCAAAACCATGTATAGTTTTGTAAAACCATGGGAAATTTTAAAATGAAAATAAATAAATAAATAAAAGGAACAAAATAATAAAAATTAAAGATAAAAATAAAACAAATAACTATACAAATCATATATACAAAAATAGGAAAAATTAGACCTAGTTCTACACGGGTCAAGGTTCCATCACTACATAGGGTTCTGCATCTGTCATGGTTTCACACTTAGGGATAAAAATTGAAACAAAGCGTACATGCAAATTCCAAGAAAGTGAGATGTTGATTCAGGTAGCAATCGAGAACGAGGTTGTGTGAATATGGAGGTTACAAATAGAAAGCGACTAGGGGTTAAGGGAGATTGAAGCCAACCTATCCCGCTGACACGATGTAACACCCTATTTCCCCTAGCTTGTAATTAATCATAAAATAGGATTACCATGATGTGGCATGGGAACAGTGTAAATGTATTATTGTTTGAGTTGCCAATAATTGACTGTGGGGGTGAAGCCTTGAAATTACTGGCCATGATATCACTAGAGGAAGAATGTGAAAACTATNTAGTTTTGTAAAACCATGGGAAATTTTAAAATGAAAATAAATAAATAAATAAAAGGAACAAAATAATAAAAATTAAAGATAAAAATAAAACAAATAACTATACAAATCATATATACAAAAATAGGAAAAATTAGACCTAGTTCTACACGGGTCAAGGTTCCATCACTACATAGGGTTCTGCATCTGTCATGGTTTCACACTTAGGGATAAAAATTGAAACAAAGCGTACATGCAAATTCCAAGAAAGTGAGATGTTGATTCAGGTAGCAATCGAGAACGAGGTTGTGTGAATATGGAGGTTACAAATAGAAAGCGACTAGGGGTTAAGGGAGATTGAAGCCAACCTATCCCGCTGACACGATGTAACACCCTATTTCCCCTAGCTTGTAATTAATCATAAAATAGGATTACCATGATGTGGCATGGGAACAGTGTAAATGTATTATTGTTTGAGTTGCCAATAATTGACTGTGGGGGTGAAGCCTTGAAATTACTGGCCATGATATCACTAGAGGAAGAATGTGAAAACTATACGAGAGGGTTCATTATACCAAATAAGCCCAAATTTCCATTGATGATGATGACAAACCTCCTTGGAATCCCAAGGAGAGAAATCAGTTAATGAAGAAAGGACCAGTGGCTGAATTATCAACCACCCCGATGAATGGAAGCATGGTTGAGTTGTTGAATGTCAGCCCGAAGTACCATAGAGACCTACAAACCCGAGATTCCTTCTGATAGAAGGAATGTGATAGGTCAGGAACCTTCCAAAAAGAAGGAAGGTAAGATAGATACACACGGACAACCAGAAGAGAGCGCAAGATCATAAGGGACATATGTGGAGCTCTTCAGGGGATAATGAATACAAGGCCATGAGCTTGATGCTGAGTGAGCATTTGATAAACCTCGTCGAGGCCATAATAGAGAGAATTATATGAAATTTGCAGGGAACAGAACTCGAGAAGACGTTGAACAGAGAAAGAATCCTTGAGAACTGTGAAAGTTCCCTGGTGATATCATGGCTTGGCATGAGGGTGGCCAGAGTGTTAAGAATGAATGCCTCTGAGCCTATGGTAGGGTGGAAGGACGAACACCCACATTCAGTTAGTTGGCTACCACCTGTAATAGATTAATCACATATCTTGTGTATTTAAGTGGTACTGTGAGTTAAAGTTGGATATCCTATGAATGTTGCAGGGATGGTTATGTTTGCTTAATGATTTATACTGTATTTTCTTCTTTTGTATCTGTCTGAATGTGAAATTAGGTAAGTAGGAAATCATATGGATAGGACATGTTTTATATGCATAAATGCTTGCATCCTGTGGTGGCTTAATATAGAGTCACGAACTCTATGTTCATCGACCTTGGACATAGTTTCATGAACGCATGTCGACCCTACTAGTCATTTTGAATCCCTTGAAGGACGGAGACTGTTACGCTCAGGATAGGTAGTGTAGATATTCACAAGCTCTCTGTGAGGCAAGTAGAAACCGAGAACCACTTAAGTTCTAGACTTGATGAATGAGCGCAAGGGGTACATAGAAATTCTTCTAAGTGTTAAGTCTAGTAGAAAGAGCGTAACGCTCTTAGGTCCTTCATAACTGATGAAGCTCGGGAAGTATAGTGATATTCAAGTATCAGAAGGGAACATCCTTCCGATTGGAAGATGAACAAACGAGATCCGTTTGGGAGGATCCAAGGTCTATCACGACCGTTAGATTTGAAGAAGGAGCGCAGACATTAATGCCTCGATTCCTTCAATCTTTGCAAGTTCGACGTATGTTGTTAATCATCCTGAAAACAGACGAATTCTCTAAAATTTGAAACCCAAAGTCGCAATGTGATCTAGACCGTATATCTAAGGACCTATTGGGACCAACCTTGACCGTTGGATCTAAGAGTTCAAAGTTCGCACGATCGGAGAATCACACGTTGGTGTGACTAAACCCCTGAAACCCAAAGTAGTGATGAAATCTGGACCGTAGATCCAAGAATCTATCGAGACCCTCCTTGACCATCTGATTGGAAAGATTGGAGTCCGCACATCGGTAGAATTGCACGCTGGCATGACTAAACTTCTAAAACCCGAAGTTGCGATGTGATCTAGACCGTTGGATCAAGGAAGGTCGTGGACCATCGATCGGACGCGAGCACATTAACACAAGGAGTATGTGGGAACTTGAGATCCCCTAAGAACCAAGATCAGAAGAGATAAGTGCTTCTAAGAAGCGCAAATGAGGTCCAAGAGGCAAACTTGTTTCAATTTTGTAAGCTCCGGACGGAAATCGGAAGTTGAGACCCTTATATCAGGGCTCATAGCAGGTAGATCGAAATTCGAGGCCTTCGGAACATCTGAAATCTTCCAAGTCAGGGAAGAAAATGAAATCTCAGGAGGAGGAGCGACAATGGTCATTGGATCGAGCACTGTGAAAGATTTGGGTCGTTGAAATTCACTTCCATACAATTAGAAGAGCGTGTAGGAGGAGATCAGATCTGAGTGCGAGCACCAACAACCGTTGGATCCAGGAAAGGTGCATGAGGGTTAAACCCTTCGAAAGTATACAAGAGAATGGACCTTTCCAAGTCCCGAAGTTCCTAAATCATCGGAACCGTCCATCGTCAGGGCTGACAGGTGGAAGTTGATTTGAGAGTTCGAGAACTCAGACATCGGAAGAAATGGGGGAGAGTAATCTATGTTATAAAAATAGGACCATGGAGCAATAAAATAAAACAAATGCAAAAACAAAACATAGAAGATACACAATAAAATATAGACACAAATTTACGTGGTTCACCCAGTGTGGGCTACGTCCACCAGAGAAATTGGCAGGTCCTTCCTTTATTATTATCCAGCAAATGAAGGGATACAACCTAAAACAAAACCTGTTGTAACTTCCTCTTCTTTCTCTCATAGTCTCCTCTCTCAGAATACAATACTCTCCATAATGTATAGCCGCAATACATTTCCCTCATGTTGAAACAAAGCTTAAATTTTTCATCCTTAAGGCCTAGATTTTTGTTTTTAAGGTTTCAGCTTTCCTCAAACAAGAATTTCGTCATTTCTAAATTCATGATGCCCTTTTATTGTTTACTTTTGGACAACGAACGGAAAAAAATTACAAAAATATAAATTTTCCAGCGCCCTTTGAAATTTTTTTTAAAACGAATTGTAATTTTAAAATTTGCGATCTTTTTTAATTTAAAAGTTAAAGAAATCGGGATTCGGAATTTTCCGCAAACAGATGATTGATGCAAATTGAATCACGAAACCCCGATCTTCGATTTCCCGATGCATTTAATTCTTAAGTAAAAGCACGGATTAATCTAATCTCTTCTAAGAAAGATTAAGGGTTAAATAATTATGTCGTGATTTCGGGATTCGCGGTTTTGTAAGAACACGTCTCTTGTCATCATATTTCCCGAAATCCTGATCTCCAAAATCCCGATTCATAATTCACGTTAAAACTAAACTAAGTATGTTTTGGCATTAATCTTGATTACTTAGTTAATTAAGATAAGTTAAGTGATGTTTAAAAGAAACAGGCCATCGCGATTTCGGGATTCACGATTCCGTGAGAGCATGTCTCATGTCATCAGGTTTCCCGAAATACCGATTTCCGGAATTCCGATTAACGAAATCCCGAAAGGGTCAAATCTCGATTAATCAACATACTAAAAATGTTTAAATATTAAATAAAATATCGCGATTTCGCGATTTCGGCGATCGGGCTTTTTTGACGACATACATTTCAACATCAAGATTGTTGAAACCCCGAAAAGTTATGTTTTCAGATTTAATCTGTAATTAACACTAATAAATCTTCTTTCTAAAACAGGTTTAAAGGTAATCTTTTTGTAAGTGTTCATTAATGCTTCATTTTCCAATTTAGCAAGTTTCTTGTTTTATTTGAAAAGTCGAGAGCGCCTAAGTACGAACATTAAATGCATATCTCCGAAAATATATTTTGCATTAAGAGCTTTAATTTCGTGACAGATGTACAAATCTCATTATTTTTAAGATATATTCAAAGTAAACGTTCAAACGTCTTTATTTTCATTTTAAAGCTGAGCTTATTCATCCACTTTCTGTGACAGGTTTTCAAGTCAAACGCAGAGCTATGGCACCTAAAAAAGCACTTCAGAAAAAAGCATGACCATCTTTCCCTGTACATGTCGGGAAATTTCCTTTATCAAATTTAGTCCATTCTAAGGTAGAGGCCGAGTCATTGGAAGAACTGAAGCTAGTAAATATTGAACACATAAAATATGACCCCTACCAAATAATAAGTAGGCATTACATACATTGTAATTTAAAGGCATATGAACATGACGTCTCTGTTTATGATGATATTTTTAAAGATGTTAAGTCTTATGAAGAAGTGTTGAATAGAGTCCAGGCCTTGCCACCTGACTCATAGGTTGGGTTTTCATCTTTTCAAAGCCATAGGCGAAGCTGCCTGCCTAAGATTTTACAGGGTGAAATTTCGACCCCATCGCCAGAACAAGAAGAAACCCCTCCAAGGTTTGAAACTAATACTCAAGGTAAACCAGATGAAAAAGGTAAGTCGAAGAATACTGAGAAACCTTCCCAAGACGCAGAGGGTTCTCAAAAAAAAAAGAATCGGTAATGGATAAGGGAAAAGAACTAGAATGAATTCTAGAAAAAATAGGAGGAAAAACATCAACTGAACTTGGTAGTCTGTGTTGATTAAGGTTGGTTGTCATTGATGTCAACCCTTGAAGAAAGACCCGTAGCACAAAGTTTTGGGTAATGGACCCAATAGTGTTTGATGTAAATATGACTCATTATTGTTTTTTCATGGTTTATAAGAAGTAAATATGGA
>SNQJ01S0081500.1:0-14404 GCA_010110895.2 Picea sitchensis
GCACCCACCCTCTTACATGTATTCAACGATTGACTTTGGGAATACTCAATCAGACATTGGAAGGTTCATATACAATTGGCAAGTTTAAGAAAATGGGTTAAATTGATATACATGGGTAATCCCCCCCTTGACCCCTCTTGGCCATTATCCTAGACACTTCCCCCTCTTGTGAATAAATTCAACACCCATCTCTAGTCCATGTCCCCTTGGTAGTTGGCATCACATTTTTATTATTAAAACATTGAAATACAATTCACATATTACATCGCTTGGTCATAGCCACATATTGTATTCACATAAGCATTAATTAAACTAGGGATTATAATGGGGATGTTACATTCCCCCTCCCCTACAATTGTGCACTGTCCTCGGTGCACTCTATGATGATATACATGTATATATGCAAATTACATCACAACACTTAGAAATAAAATTTTGCAATTTAACAACTCCAGCCATCACTTTCCTGTCCCTCTCAACTCGTTGACCCAAGGAATGCACCATTCATTTATCAAGGTTGACCCAAGGGATCTACCATCCATTTATCAGGGCTAACCCAAGGAATGAGACATTCATTTATTAGGGTCGCCAACGCAATTGGCTAGGACTCTAAGAAGTGGTTCTAGAACTCTAGATGCTCAAAATGGAGTCTTGCATTCTGCCTTCTTCAAAATTGTCAAAACTTTGCGGGTACTCTTCCCGCATGTTTTATTCATGCTCCCATGTAGCATATTCAGAACTGTAGCAGGTCCATTGAACCTTTACTATCCCTATGGATTTGTTCCTAAGCACCTTGACTTTTCGGTTCAGGATGTGTCCTGGTTCCACCTAGAAATCCCCTTCGTGCTCCACCTAGATCATATTCCAATCAATTATGTGGTTAGGATAAGGTACATACTTCTTTAATAAGGATACATGAAATACATTATGGACTCTTATGGATGCAGACAATGCTAGCATATATGCAATTGGTCCTATCTTTTCTAATATTTCAAAAGGTCCACAATATATTGCTGCCAACTTTGGGCAAATTCCTAATCTTATCGAACTTCTCTTTGCCTTTACTTTTAAGAACACATGTTCTCCCACTTTAAAATCTCTGAAAACTTTGTTCTTGTGTGCATAAATTTTTTTCCTATCCTGGGTAGCCTTTAAATTCTACTTTATCTTTTCCATATGCTCTTCCATTTCTTTTAACAATTCTGCCCAACAACTTCTCTGTCTGTTGGATTATCCCAACTCACTAGGGTGTTACATTTTATGCCATACAATGCTTCAAATGAACTCATCTTCAATGAGGCCGGATACCCATTATTGTAGGCAAATTCAATTAAATGAATATAATCTTCCCACTTTGATGGTTGATCCATCACATACATTCCAAGCATGTCCTCAATTATCCTGTTAGTCTTTTCGGTTTGCCCATCTGACTCTGGATGATACATTGTACTAAGATTCAGATTTGTTCCAAAGCCTTTGAACAAACCTTTTCAAAAATCTGAAGTAAACTTTGGATCTCTATCCGAAACTATTGTCTTAGGTGCTCCATGTAACCCATGAACTTCCTTCACATAATTTTATGCGATATTTGTTGCCTTGTGTGTAGTCTTTACCGAATAAAATGTGTTGCCTTAGTTAATTTATCCACCACCACCATGATGGAATCATGTTGCTTCATTGTTTTGAGCAGCTTAGTAATAAAATCAACTGTGACTACTTCCCACTTCCATTCTTGAATGGGCAATGGTTGTAGCAAACCTGCTGGGTGTCTATGTTTTGTCTTCACTCTTTGGAATTCTAGACATTTGGCTATGCAATTAGCCACTTCTTTCTTCATTCCTGGCCAAAAGTATTGGCTTCTTACTGCTACAATTGTCTTCTGATATCACAGGTGTCTGGCATATGGCACATTGTGCATTTCCTTTAGAACTTCATTTTTCATCTCATTGGAATTTGGCACATCCTCTTTCATCTCTTAGGAATTTAACTTCTGTTGAAATTTACCTTGTTGTAATGTTTATTTTGTTTTCACATATTGTTGATCCGAATTTGCTGTTGCAATAATTTGATCTTTCAAATATGTTATGTACATGTTGATGGCTGTCACATGAGCTCTCTTGTTGATTTTAACAACCACTTGATTTTCCTTACCCTTTATATGCTTAATTTCGCAGTCATATTCACTCAGAAATTCCAAGCATCTAGTTTGTCTGGCATTTAGTGTTGGTTGTCCAAACAAATATTTCAAGTGACAGTGGTATGTTCTTAGCTCAAATTTCTTACCCATAAGGTAATGGCTCCACATTTTTAATGCATGTACTGTAGCTGTCAACTCCAAGTCACGTGTAGAATAATTTCTCTCATGCTCTTTTAATTTTATGGATTCATAACATACCAAATTGTCCCCTTGACTGAGGAATCCACTGAGTCCTTCCTTGCATGCATCGGTGCACAAAACAAAATCGTCATTTGGATTTTCAATATTCAATATTGGTGCACTTGTCAATATTTCTTTTAGTTGTTGAAAACTCTCTTCACACTTGGAAGTCCATTCATATTTCACTCCCTTTTTTCGCAAAGAAGTGATTGGACTTGAAATTCTTGAGAACCCTTGTATGAATCTTCAGTAATAACCGACAAGACCCATGAATGACTTGACCTTTGTCACATTCTTTGGCATTGGTCATCCTCTAATGGCCTCTATCTTCTCAGGATCAACTTCTATCCCTGATGCTGAAATTATATGCCCTAAACAGTGAATCTTATTTTGGTAAAATATGCACTTACCTAGCTTAACATACAATTTATGCTCTCTTAAAACTTGCAACATTATTCTTAAATGTTGCTCATATTCTTCTTCTGATTTAGAATAGATGAGGATATCATCTAAGAAGACAATCACAAACTTGTCCAAGTACTCCCTGAATACTCCATTCATTATGCACATAAAAACTGTTGGGGCATTCGATAACCCAAATGGCACTGCCGTGAATTCATAATGCCCATATCTTGTTCTGAATGTTGTCTTGTTGATGTCTTCTTCTTTTATCCTTACTTGATGATAACCAGATCTCAATTCAACCTTCAAAACTATTCTTGCACCTTTCAGTTGGTTAAACAAATCATCAATTCTTGGCAAAGGATACTTATTCTTTATAGTAACCTTATTATGTTGCCTGAAATAAATACACAACCTCAAGGTTCCATCCTTCTTTTTCACAAAAAGAACCGGGGCTCCCTGAGGTGACATGCTTGGGCGTATGTACCCCTTCTTCAATAGTTCTTCAAGCTGCATCTACAACTCTTTTAGTTCTGGTGTACCCATTTTGTAAGGTGTCTTAGACACTGGGGCAGTGCCTGGCACCAAATTAATAAAAAAATCAATGTCTCTTTTTGGTGGTAGTCCCGAAATTTCTCTAAAAACATCTTCAAAATCCCTCAAAACTGAATGGTCTTCAATGATTGCCACACTGTCTTTGGCCTCCTCCTCCATATGGGTTGCAAACATCTGACGTTCTTTCCTGAAGCTCTTTTTCAACTGCATAGCTAGAATATCTTTAATAGCTATAGCTCTTGGAATGCCTTGAATCTTGCCTTGCTGCCCTTCTTCATCAAGACACATGATTGTCTTGTTGTAACAGTCTAGGACAAAACAATGTTTCTCCAACCAATCCATACCAATTAGACAATCATATGAACCCAATGGTATGATGTTTACATCCACCTTTGTATTGAGTCCATTTATGTCTATCGGACAATATTTAACCAACTCATTGATTTTCCTCTTAGCACCCGTGGATAACTGAACTAACCAATATTTCTTATACTTACTTCTTTGCTATGGGCTCATTATTAATCTTACCTTCCATTTCAATCTTGGGAGATTGATACTCTGCCTGCTTGTTATCCAAGGCTGCATAAATCCTTGGCATGCTTCCTCCCATGTCTTCCATTGTTTCAACCTCTTGAATGTTTTGGATATTCCCCATTCTTTATCCTTTGTGAGGGCAATCCTTATGTAGATGATTTCCCCCGCATCCCCAACATTGCATTGGCTGCTACCTTGGCCTATTCCCAAATGAATCTCCAATCTCATGTTCATTTTGTGCGACTTGACCCTATTGATTCAATTGGAAATTATTCCTGAAAAAAGCATGGCTTAAAACCATTCTGCCTTTGATCCTTCTTCTCTTTCATCTTATCATTCCAAGCTTTTTGGAAAATTGGTCTTCCTTTGCTATGTTCATACATATGCCTTGCTCTCCTTGTGGTTTCCTCCAAGGTTTTTGGGTTGTCATATTGAATCTTATCATTGTAGGAAGAGAGTAACCCACTTAGAAACCTTTGGAGTTTGACTTTATCATCCTTGATGAAGCCAACATATTTCAACAATTCAAAGATCCATTTCTTATATTCCTCCATTGTGATGGTTCCCAACTTGAGTTCAAAGAACTCTTTCATCTTTATTTCATAGTAATGCTCAGACAAATATTTCTCTTGGAAATATCCCTTGAACTGCCTCCACGAGATTCTTTTCTCATCAAGGTTCTTGGCTTGCTTAAGTTGATCCCACCACATGGATGCCTTCCCTTGCAAGTGGTAGGTGGAAATTCTAGCTTATACCTGGGAGGGGTAATCATGCAACTGGAAATATTTCTTCATTTCCAACAGCTAGGCCTCCACCTCTTCTCCTTTCCTATGCTCAAGATTGAAAGTTGGTGGCTTAATCTTCCTGAGTTCCCCCTGTAAGATGTCTGCCTCGGGTTTTCTCCTTTACCTCCGAATATGAGACACACTTGGGTTGCTCCTTGGACCTGAACTTGCATGATTTATTTTGGTGGAATGTCTTGGAGAAAGATGGCATCTACTCATGCTTCTTGACTTCTATCACTCCTATGATCATCTCTTTTGCTATGGGATCTTGATGTTGATACTTGTCTAGCACTAGTTGTTTGCTTGGTGCGAGAGTCCTTGTTAACTTGTTTCTATAGAATATATAGGCTTTGAAGTATCTCTTCTTGATCCTTCATGATCCTCTCATTATCGACCCTATAGCTTTGCATTTCTTTTTACAGGCTTCTTATTGTTACAGTTCCCCACCTTTCTCTTCTCCCATTAGACTCGGTCTCAACATTACCCATGTTGGCATGCAGACCTCCAATTTCTTCTTCATGGCTATAAAACCCTTGAGCATCCTCCATGTCTCTAGTTTTCATGTAGGAACTAAAATATGCTTTTATGTATCTCTAATTCTGCAAGACTGTGCATGCAATAATTGCTTGTTAGAATTAAGCGTATTGCAAAATATTTATCAATTAGATTACAAGTAATTCTTCATTTTAAATTACAAAGAATATTAATGCACTACTCTCAAGTAGGATTCCTTAAATGCACTCATTTTCGAAACAACTCTCCAATGACTGTCCTCATGCCTCAAACTGAGTTTTGAGCGAATAGTTACAACAATTACAAGTTGCAATTTCCACTCTTTTGTTGCTACAAAATTCACTTTTATCACCTTTGAAGAAAATACAGTGCCCAAATCAAAATTTTGGATCGACAGATCTCTTCTGCTTCTCAAGATCTTTCCAACGACTATTCGTTTGCCCCAATTCGAGCCCCGAGCTCGAAGTTATGGTGGCAAAATAGTGAAGGAATATTCATTGGCACATGCAACATAGTAGCAATGCTCAATAATCGCCTGATCATTTCTTGATTAGATCTTCGTCGTTGATCTGTCTTAGTGGATTCATTGTGGATATAAGTCATATCTCTTCTTCATACCTTCCATGAATCTGCTACCAACAGTTAGCTTCTTTTTCCTTCGCGGACTCATAAACTTGTAACTTCCTTTCATCACTCCATCTGAGAGGTCCCAACACTTAGCCATTTTCCCATCTTTGTGGGCTTGCGGACTCACAAACTCATAATCTTGTAACCTTCCTTTCATAATTTCGTATGAGAAGTCTCAACACTTAACCATTTTTCCACTTCTTACTGCGGACTGACACTTAGACAAATTTCCAAGATCTTACCGTTGTTTCGTGGGATTGACAATTGGTCTGCCACATGGCTCCACATCACTTGCCAACTGTTATCCCATCCAACGTGTACCTTCCACCATGGCATCACATGTCTTTCTTCTACCACGTTAGTTGACATGTGGCCTCCACATCATGCCAGCGTCATCGCATGGAAAAATACCCAATCTTTTCCGATTGGCTTATGTTTGAATTTTCCAAAGAGGTTCAATTCTTCACATTACCCATGAAATTTCTCTCAGTTTTACTGTCGTAACTTAAATAAATAAGTTGTAAGCATACTACATAAATTAATCCTCTACGAGTTTCCACTCCAACGTTTTGCTAACTTAGCCCATCCAGGTTCGACGTTGAAAACTAGGCTCTGATACCACTTTGTAATGTACCCAGCCCCCCAGGTTGGGCCACGTCACACAAAATGATTTCATTATCAACTTTGGTACCATATTTGTAACGTACCTAGCCTCCAGCTAAGCAATATTACATGCAGAATACACATAAAAATGAAACTTCTGTTGAACTAAAGTAATTCCTTTACTATTAGCCTATTTCTTATAGCTTACAACTATAATTTATAACAGATTTAGCTATAGCATGTAACCATAAATAGATGCATCTAAAGCATGATAATAATCAACATGAAATAAAACTAAACCGTTCCTTACAACATCATATAAGTCATTATCATTCACGTAGAGTTCATGCACAACAATAACACATGTAAATAACTCAGTACAAGATAAAACACTTATCTTTAAACAAGAATCTTGCAACCAACTGCTAGGGACGGACGTTCCACCCAACCATAGATTAATTGTTCCAAATCTCAACAACCAATCACCCTCGATCTGAGGCTAATAATCCACAAAAGAGGGTGGTCTCTCACAGTCCACTCGTAGCTCATAAAGCTCATAACCCAACTGATATTATCCTACAACTATCCCAATCTTTCCACCATCTCTCTTCCTCTTAACCTACCCAACCCAAGGAATGCACCATTCATTTATCAGGGATCACCCAAGGGATGTATCATTCGTTTATCAAGGTAACCCAAGGGATGCACCATCCATTTATTAGGGTTAACCCAATGGATGTACCATCCATTTATTAGGGTTAACCCAAGGGATGTACCATCCGTTTATTTGGGATAACCCAATGAACGTGCCATTCATTTATTAGGGTCCCTCTGGCACATGTAACTAGGAATCTATCAGCTGGTAACTCAAGGGAACTTGTTTCTAGGAAAACTATCAACAAACCAACAACAAACACTTGTTGTTTTAGTGCAACTCACACAAGAGTTCACTCTTCCAACCTAACAACCAAGCTCTTCAATTCTCCAACTCCAATTCACTCCAGTTACGCTCCAAAATTCACCCTCCATGGTCGCACCAGCTCCAATCTCTCTTTCTTCCCCTCTCTGACTGTTGTCCCAACCCATACAAATTCCTCTCTTGTGGATTTCCTTTCTTGACTCACACTCTTCCCCAAGCTTATTGTACTCAACCCCCATGTGCCCAATAACTCTGGGACATTACCACTCACACCCACCCTCTTATATGCATTCAATGATTGTCTTTGGAAACACTTAATCATAATGATGTGACCACTCACACCCACCCTCTTACATGTATTCAATGATTGGNTCAACCCCCATGTGCCCAATAACTCTGGGACATTACCACTCACACCCACCCTCTTATATGCATTCAATGATTGTCTTTGGAAACACTTAATCATAATGATGTGACCACTCACACCCACCCTCTTACATGTATTCAATGATTGGATTTGGGAACACTCAATCAGACATCAGAAGGTTCATATACAATTGGAATGTTTAGGAAAATGAGTTAAATTGATATACATGGGTAATCCCCCCCTTGACCCCTCTTGGCCATTATCCTAGACACTTCCCCCTCTTGTGGATTAATTAAGCCCCCATCTCTTGTCCATGTCCCCTTAGCAGCTGGCATCACATTTTTATTATTAAAACATTGAAATGCAATTCACATATTTCATCGCTTGGCTGGAGCCACATATTGTATCCACATAAGCATTAATTAAACTGGGGATTATAATGGGGATGCTATAGGTAACATTATCATATCTAGACATTTGCACTGATCTGAGTTTATTCCTTATGACCATATCCCTGTTCATGTTCTTGCTCTGGAATAAACTTACCAAGGCATCAAACATCTCTTTGGTCGTCTTCTTCTTAGTTAGGTGAGGGATGAAACGATCCTTCATGGAATTTAGGAGGCTTTGATCTTCTTCTTGTTGTGAGCATCCAAAGCTATCAGATTTGTCGATGGAGTAACTGCCTTATCTAGTAACTCCCAAAGGTCACACTCCTTCAATGCCAAAGCTACTTTTGCTTTCCAAGATAGGAAGTTAGATGCTCCATACAATTTATCTTCAACTCTCAACGATGTGGTTGCCATCCCTAAGACATGATAAACTACTCTAGAAATAACATGTTGCTGAAAACTGCCCATGTATTGACCTATACGGACTTGTATGTGTTTGTCACCACTTCAACCCACGCATGTACACAACTGTCACCACTGCAACCCGCGTATGTACACAACTGTCACCACTGCAACCCGCATATGTATGCGAATGTTACTACTACAACCCACATATACACAACTGTGCTCAAAGCAACCCACATATGTATGTGACTATGCTTTCTGTGACATGCGTACACCTTAGTAAACCTGCAAAAACTTAGTTTTGCCTCAATACGACTATTTCCCTGAAAAATTTCCTTCGATTTCTGCCTACTGGTTATGTATCTGCTATGAATTTGAGATCTCGTTTCCCTTCATAGCACCTGCACTGATACCATGTTGATTTTTTCTAACAACCCTTGGTATGCTCTGATACCATGTTGATTTTGACACTTCAACCCAACACCCGACAATTAACTCAAAATAAAATCTATTTATCTACTAAAAGCACAACTGAGTAATCAACAAAATATGTAGTGAAAGCATAAACAAGGAAACCAAAAATCAAGCACACATAAACACCAATATTTTTGGGTAGATGCCCCTAGAAAAACCCCAGGGGGAAAATAAGTGCTGAGAATAATTTTATTATGCTAAAATCAGGGCTCCCATAACAAGGAGAATGGCCCACTGAGAGAAATACAACTATAGACAAACTTGGCAAAGTCTGACCTTCTATATGAACCATAACTACATGCTTTTTGAGGTGTATGCGATTCACCTTCTTGTGACTCGCGTATGTACTTGATTATATCTAATGTGACTCACATACATGTACGAAAAACCTGTACGGAAAGCTCTGTATGACGCGACACTTCCCCTTGGCTTCCTCTCATTGAAACCCACCTGCGCTACCTCTGTTCTCTCTTCTCATTGACTTGATATTTAGATCAAAGTCCTTCTCCACTTCTCCAAGATCTTGAATCACAGTCCTTCGGGATCCAGTCCTCTTGAAAGTAAATCCTCTACTCTTAAGAATCTCAAGTATCAAGTGTAAGCAAAATTCCTTCTTTACTTCTACACTATCAAATGAATCCACATTAGCAAAAGTCCTTCTTTGCTATCTTTGTGTGAATGTGTCTTCTCCTTCACCCTAGCCTTGCTTTTATAATCGTGAGTTATAATCTATTTCTAATCTCACTTGAGATTTATATTGCATGCGAAGATTGCATGCTAAGATTACATGCTAAGTACTTTTAACATGTTCCTTATGTAACTCAATTAACTAATTACATAATTAATTAATAAAAATAATTTACTTTAATAATTCCTTTAATTAAAGTAAATTTACCAAGGTAGAAGGCTTTGGACGATTTCCACACGTCTAGACACATAGACTTATGCGGAAATACATGTCTGATGCTACCACAAGCATCAACAAGGATATGGCATTGCTAATCTACCCGTCTCTGAAAGGTCGATGGGACTACTCATATTGATCACCATTATAAACTTCTATTATCATCCACTGTCCCATGCCCATTTGTAGACCTGCTTCAGAGAATGAATCGACATCCATATTGCACTCCCTGTAGACATGCCGAACACATAAGGATTCAAAAGTACACATATATCTGAATATTTCCTCAAGTAGAGATAGTAGTTGAATATTGTGACATTTTTGAGATTTTCAAACCCAATTAATAACATTCAAAGAGTCAGCAAAAATCTGAAAGGACTTTACTCCTTTTCCTTGGCAAAGAGTAATAAGAGTTTCAGAGACATTAGTTCAACGAAGTTATTTGTTCCTGGATTCATCMCCATTTTCATTTTGAAAAAATGATTCTCCTTAAGGTAGAGTAAAGTCCCCCCCCCCACACATTTGGTTGTTTTGTTGGGAAGCCCCATCGAAAAAATCTCAAGGCTTAGAATGGTCCACAACTATCTCCTGAATTATCCAGGTTGGGCTTGAGCCTTTTTCCATAGGAAAGTGTGAGAGAATGCTAAGACATTGGACAACACTAATATCAAGAACTGATGGCTTATACCTGAAAATAGATAAATTCCGGGCCAGTCAAGCGCCCCAACTCAATATCAGAGGTAAATCATTTATATTGTGATTTGTTTCATTTGACACCCGAGCTTTCCATGCATCCTCAACAGATAAGCCCTGCCAAATAAACACCTATCCCAATTTTGCAGAGCATTCCTGCCAAATTTGTTTAACAAATGAGCATAGAAAAAAAAGTCGTGTCATCGATTCTTTATGTGCTTTACATAAAGGGCACCAACCCGGACCCTATATCTGTCTTCTTTTCATCGAATCTCGGGTGGGCACTTTGTTTACTATCATACACCACATAAAGATTCAGGCTTTTAGGGGACATCTCACCTTCCATATACCTTTCCACCACCAGGATGGATCCCTTAGGTGTAGCTCGATATTTAGATGGATGTAGCCTAATTTTGGAGTATAGACTCCATGCGGGGCATGATTCCATACTGGTTCATCCTCTCTTTGCGTGATGCGGATATGAACTACTTTTAGTGCTATGATATAGTTGGACCATTGTGTACAGAAAGCCTCGCCTAGCCCCACCTGATTGTAATCCTTCCATTCTTGGTTCCAAATACTACAAGGAAAAGACCCTATAGCAGAGGTTTTTGCGGAAGCCCCTATAAAAATAGCCCAAAAATCTGTTTGTAGCGGAGGTGCCCGGGCATATGTTTTAGTGGAAGTTTTTTTTAATGGTGCCTTTAAAATTCTATACTGCACCGATGCGGCACTAGAACTCAACGCACCGATGCTAATAGAAAATGGTGCATTGTTGCAAAGTTATTTAAAAAAATAGAAAATAACGGTGCACATCATATAAAAGAAGCTAGCGAGCACCGATGCGCACTAAATGGGCGCGCCGATGCACAACAAACAAGTGCATTGTCATTGCATTTTTCCTTTTAAAAATGCATAATGGTGCATCATTGTCCCTTGGGCGCATTGGTGCATTCCAAACTGGTGCACCATCGCAGGGTTTTAAAAAAAATAACGGTGCGCTATTTGCAGCGGTGCGCTTAATGCGAGCACACTAGAACATGGTTAAATAAAAAAAAAACTGGTAGTAAAAAACCATTTTTACCATTTCTAGTGCAAAGAAGCTCTCAAGAACGTATGCCACCTTTGCCCAACTGAAGTGCATTGTGGTCGATGCTTTTGTTGCTTGCCTTGTTTCCGTTCCGTGCTCGGTTCATGGGATTCCAATTTTTCCATGCGGTGGGCAAATTTGTTTTTTTTTTCACTACATCCCAACCATGCCTCCTCGATGAGAAAATATCTAGGTAAATTCTTTATTTCTTTGTACATTGAATTTTTATCGGATTAAATTGTGAAATTGAGTAAAATTTTCATTGTTTTCCAATTTTTTTTTCTATGCGGTGAGTTTGAGTCGTTCGGCTCACATTGAGCGCGGTGCACCCTGTAAATTTTACAGGGTGCACCGAAAATGTATAGTTCTTTTTCGTTGGTGCGTTGTAATACAAAACACACTGGTGCATACTTATAAACGACGCACCAGTGTGTTCATGATAAACAACGCACCGTCGAAAATATATAATTTCCATTAAACGGTGCATTGTTTATAGTGAACGCACCGATGAGTTCATAATAATATACACATCGTTGAAAATAGAGAGTTGTTTAATCGATGTGTCCTTTATAGTGAACGCACCAGTGCGTACACAATAAACTACGCTCTGTGGATATTTTTGTGTTTTTCAATCAGTCCGTGGATTATACGGAACGGACCAGTGTGCAAACATGGATACAACACATCGTTTAAAATGAGTGTC
The DNA here is from genome assembly GCA_010110895.2 of Picea sitchensis. Taxonomy (NCBI): domain Eukaryota; kingdom Viridiplantae; phylum Streptophyta; class Pinopsida; order Pinales; family Pinaceae; genus Picea; species Picea sitchensis. The sequence continues at coordinate 12,344 of SNQJ01S0081500.1, forward strand.
TATTTTAAGCAGTGCGTTGTGATGAATGGAACACACCAGGGCGTCGTAGTATCTAGACACACCACTTTAAAGAGACATCGTGCTTTCGCAATGCGTTGTATACAATGGGGTGCACCGATGTATTGATAATTACTACGCACCCCCTAAAATAAATTACATTGTACATGCACTGCATAAGATATGTGTGTGCACCGTGGGCGGTGCTTTACTATTTTGAAGGTGCAATGAAGGTTAAATTTTTGTTTTTTTGAATTTTTTTTATGTTTGCATATTTTGAAATAAATTTCTCATTTACTAAAAAAAGTTATGTTTTTATGTATGATGTTGATGCAATTTATATGTTAATTATGCAGAGACATCAGTGCATGGAGGAGAAACAACAAGGAGTTGACCAGTACAATATGGTTTGAGAGTGGGGGGCCAGAGAGAGGGTGAGGGATTTGTACCCTCAAACTATTACTGTAGCTACACGACTCCTCTTGGGGAATGTAGGCCTCAAGTACTACGAGGAGGCTACATCCTTGAAGGGGAATTATGTCTTTCTTGCGTAGATGATCCATCGATGGGATACCCATCAACATGCATTTAGAGTCGGTCCTCATTAGTGGTACCATCCCACTGAGGAGGATATTTATTTTATCACTGTGATAGCTAGGAGAGGGGAGAATTTCCCCCAGTTTTTTTATGTCCTAGTGGGTGTTGTAGTTGAGAGTCAACTTGCCAACTCTCAGAGGTATATTGTGCACGATATACCTTCTCCTGGTGATTTTCAGGTGGCTGGTGGACAGTTACGGATCACCTCATTTGGTGCATAAAATTCTAGGTGCCTTTCACTGTTACTGTCGACCATTGTACACTTTACTAGTGATGGTCAACGTATTAGTTGCACTCTTTTGTATTATGTTGATTCTTTGATACAAAGGCCACGACTTATTAGGTGGTCTTCCATTTTCTTGCGACAGTTTTGTATAGAACTGGATAGATGTCGTTCTATGATAGATGGGAGGGCGAACTTCCCATTTGCTTAAGAGTTGTTTTGTTTGTTTTTTGAGAGGTTTCCAGAGACGATACTTACTTTTGTCCATCGGCCTCCTAGGCTGATGACTGAGGTGCGGATGCACATGTGGGGCGAGATGATTCCCAAGAGGGGCATGCTTGATTTTCCAGTTAGAATTTCCAGGGAGGCACTTCAACTATTATCCAGTGAGGCAGATCACGTGTTCATGATGGTGTCGTGCCCTTACACGGGGATGGATTGGCGAAGATGTCCCAACATGCTAAAATTTTATTCTAGCATGTTCTTTAATGTTTTTTATTAAATTGTTTAATGAAATTGTCGACTAATTGTTAACTTGTTTATATTTTGCAGATGTTGGCACATTCATTGGGGACATGCCTTCTTCCCTGCCACCTGATGCAGGTGAAGAGGTGGTTGAGGCTGTGGCGAGTCAGGGTCCTTAGTTGCATATACCACCCGACATGTGACGTAGGCCTAATCTCAGATATAGGATGGAGATGTGTGACAGACTGAATGCAGTTTTGGTTGGCACGAGATTCCACCTTGTCCATATGCGAGACATCAGGGATGACCCTGATCTCTTACAGCTCTGGATGGACTTGCCGTGTGATATGACGTCTCTTATGCATCATATTGTTGGAGCTGCCATGTTACTTGTAGGGATGAGGGATGCAACATCCTCTAGTACTTATGATGATGAGGGTGGTGATGATGATTAGGGTGGTGATGGCGCTTCTACTTCAGTACCTCCTCCTCCTCCGGGTGGTGATGCTGAACAGGGTGGAGATGGCGCTTATGCTTCAGTACCTCCTCCTCCTTCACCTCGCCCGAATGAGCAGGGCGCATCACATATTCCTCCACATCATCCTTCTCATTAGAGACTACGACTTGACCAACCACCTCCTCCTTTATTTCCTGTTTCTCCTGATCATCGTGTCGAGCAACCACTTCCTGACCTTCCACCCCCTACTTCTCCTCGGGGAGCTAGACTAGATATGTAGTTATATCAATTATTTGTGTTGTTGACCAGATATGTACATTAT
>SNQJ01S0081500.1:14415-29942 GCA_010110895.2 Picea sitchensis
ATGTACTTAATTTATATGTTGATGTTGATGTACTTAATTTATATGTTTATGTTGATGTTAGGTCATGTTATATAATTTTCTCCACAAAGTAAAGTACTCTTAATTAAGTACTTAATTTTTGAATATATCTAAAATAAAGTACTCATGTCTAAAACAAGTGAAATTAGCAGCAAATCTGCTTATACCTGCATTTTAGAAATGTTTTGATGTATTAACGGTATATAGTACAAAGGATAGATTTAAATAGGTTAGATTACAACGGTTCTTAAGTTATTACGTTGTCATTTTATATTTGAACATGATGAAAATGAAAATATCAAGTTTATCATGTTTTTGTAGTTAAGAGGTCTTAAAAAGTAAATAAGTTATAAAAATGGGTAAATATATGTCTTATGTTATTAATTAAAGTTTGGGCAAGTTAAAAGTAAATTATATTAATCTTCAACCTTACTTTGTATCTTTCTTATAATCTTCTTGCAAAATAGTCGCAAAGCAACTGCAAGCTAGGGTTTGACAGTCGCGGCCATAATAGAGAACAACATGAACACCAAAAGGGGGCGGGGGGTAAGTGTACCCCTTCATACAAACAGGTAGTGGTAGACAGAGGGAAATGGCCAAGAGGCGTAGTTTTCAAGGCACCAGTGACAGGCACCTTGGGATCAGACCCGGAAAAAGGTCAAGAAAGGAACCAGGGCAAAAGTGAGTGAATGGGAGAAGAAGCCAGAGAAACTCACAATGAGGCGCAAGACACAAAGAAGACCAATGGGGTAGAAGGGCACAACCTGTGCAAACCCAAAACAACAATGATACCCAAGGTGATACTGGAGGATTCACAAATGCAACTCTACAGAGACCAGATGAAGACGTATGCGCTAATATGCAAGTTCATGGGTTTGTGGCCCACAGAAAGAACACTGTGCAACTGGATTAAATACCATTGGAATCCAAACGAAGAAGTGGAGCTCCACCTGGGCTCAAAAGGCTTCTTCACAACAGTATTCATGAACCTAGAGGACAGGGATAGAGTCTTTGAGGAAGGTCCATACTTCCACGTCTCAAAGAGATTGTACATGCGGGCATGGAAGAAAAATTTCTCCCCATAAAAAGAGACTTTCAAAAAGGTGCTGGTCTGGCTGAGATTTTATTCCTTACCTTTAGACTACTGGTTACCCTCTACCTTCGAAGCAATGGGAAACAATCTGGGGAAATATGTGAAGACCTCAAAAGCCACCCTAAAATGGAGATATACATCTTACGCAAGAATCTTCATAGAAATGGATGTGTCGGGAGCACTCCTAGAAGCCATAAGTCTGGAATTCAGGGATGAGGAATGGATCCAAAACATAGATTACGAACAGATCCCCTTCAGATGCAGAATATGCCATGAAGATGGCCACCTGATTAGAGAATGCCCTCTTAATAAAAAATAGGAAGCGAAAAACCCCAAACCACTACATGATGAGGACGGGTTTATAAAACCGAACCCCTGAAGCAGAGCAAACAAAAAGCATAGCAGAACCTCAGTAGGAAATAACCCAGAGACCTGGAATAAAACAGAAGGAAAGGAAAAAACCAACAAAGGGGAAGAAAATGAAAAGGATTCAACAAAATCTCAAGACATCAGAGATCAAGCAATAAACGATCCCACCAATCGGCCAAGTAATAAGAAGGAACAAGGGAGTTGTGCAACCCCAATGGATGGAGAAATTAGAGACGACAACACCCCCATGCAAGAACCAGAGGGAGATGCGGAAATGACCCCAAGCGAAGTAGGCACAGAAGATCTTGATCTCAAAGACCTGGTGGAAAGGGAAGGGATAGATCTCTCGAACATACTGGAGCAATGGAAAAGGCAGGGAGTAGACAATGTACCAACAGAGCAACTTGACCGCATTCAATACCTGTTTCTCCTAAGAGAGGAAGCCAAAGCCAAAGGAATAAAGCGCACACACGGGGAGATTGGCAACCTAGGATTCAAAGTCGACGAGGGACAACCATAGCTCTCACCCAAGCAGACGCGGAGGAAAAAAGGCCGGAAATCAAATAGCGTAGCCCTACAGGAGCTTGGAGCACTACTGATTAACTCGGATAAGATCAAGAAACTCTTCCCCAACTCCCCCCCACATGTTTAAATGAAGGTTATAACCTGGAATATAAGAGGCCTAAACAACCCGAGAAAGCAAAGAATCCTTAGGAATAGACTAAAGCAAGAACAACCAGATCTCTGTTTTATAAAAGAAAGAAAATGCAATACATACATAATGGAGGAAATTAGTAAACAATAATGGCGCAAGTACAAGATGGTGGTTATCGGGGGCCACCAAATGGCAGGAGGAATTCTCACCTTGTGGAACCCACAAGTACTGAGCCTAATAGCAGCCGAAGAAACCAGGCACACCCTTACGGTTTGCATGCAAATCATTGGGAACACAGAGGTGAATCTATGCACTAATGTGTATGGGTTCCAGGTGTCAGGGGAAAAGAGAGGAATGATATGAGACTTAGAAGACCTTAAAACCCAATCCAACAACATCCAATGGATCCTGGCAGGGGACTTCAACATCATCACATCACTTGCGGAGAAAAAAGGAGGTACAAGAATATTGGATAGGGATGCAGAAGAATTCTCAAAGTTCATAGACACAGCAGAGATGGTAGACATCAAAACTAATAATGGTCAGTTCACCTAGAACAATAAACAGATGAACCAATATCAGGTAGCAACAAGACTCGACAGATTCTTAGTATCAGAGTCAATCATTATGCAGGGGCTAACCTTATATTGCAACACCCTCCCCTGTGGGGGATCTGATCACTGGCCAGTGCAACTGGAAGCAGGCTTCCAAACCACACCAAAGAAAAAACCCTTCAAATTTGAGAAATTCTGTTTTGAACACCCAACTTTCAAGGAAAGAATCAAACAATGGTGGCGGGAGGAGCAACCAGAGCAAGGGACAAAGATGTTCAAACTCTATAAGAAACTAAAGTATATCAAATATGGGCTCAAGGGTGGAACAAGGACACTTTTGGGAATATAAACCAAGAGAAAAACAACATACAGGAAAAAATGAAAAAAACTCTAGGAAACCTGCATTTCGGAGGGCTATACGGAGGAACAAAAAAAGGAAGAGATCCAGATGACCCAAGAATGGGAAGCTCGATGCCAGTAGGAAGAAACACTTTGGCGACAAAAGTCCCGTATCAGATGGCTAAGGGAAGGAGAACATAACACCAAGTTTTTTCATAGAACAACCATGGCCAGAAGAACCCATAACAAAATCTTGAAGATTAAGGACCAAGACAAAATAGAACAAGAGTCACATAAGGAGATCGAAACTACTCTGGTAAACCACTTCCACGAGATAGCCCAGGAACCCATCCAGGACAGAACGGAGGCCATACAAAGGATAATCCAGCATATACCCCACCTGGTTACCGAGGAACAAAATAACAACCTGAACAAACCCATTGTGGAGGAGGAAATTGACCAAGTACTCCAGGAAATGCCCAATGGGAAAGCCCCAGGTCTAGATGGCTTCACAGTGGAGTTTTTCAAAGCTTGCTGGGAAATTGTCAAACATGACGTTTATAGGGTAGTGGAAGACTCTAGAAGGTCAGCCTCCATCCTAAAAGCGCTCAATGCTACAATGATTACACTAATCCCCAAAGAAAATGAAGCCAAAACCCTGGATTTGTATAGACCTATAACATTGTGCAATGTGGTTTACAAGATAATCTCCAAAGTTATAGCAAATAGATTGAAACCCCTCCTACCCACACTGATCTCACAAGAACAGGGAGGCTTCATGGAAGGACGACAAATAATGGACAATATTATTCATGCCCATGAGCTGATCCACACCTTGAAGATTCAGAAGAGAGGGGGAATGATAATACAACTGGACCTAGCAAAATCTTATGACAAAATTATTTGGCACTATATGGTCAAGACCTTGGAAGCCTTTGGTTTCACCCAACACTGGATCATCTAGATAGTCAGTCTAGTTTCCACAACAAGCTACTCGCTGCTAATAAATGGAGCCCCTGCCAAACCCTTCTGGCCCATCAAACAAGGAGACCTGCTTTCCCCCTTCCTTTTCATTCTGATGATGGAAGGTCTCAGTCGAAGCATTAAAAGCGCAACTACAACAGGTGAAATAACAGGTATCAAACCTTTCAAAAATTGCCCTACTTCCACGCACCAACAGTTCATGGATGACAACTTACTTCATGGAATACCCACGGTCAAGAAAGCATAAGCCTACAAATGAATCCTAGAAGAGTTTGGTGAAGCCTCAGGTGCAGAGATCAATCATTCCAAATCTATGATCTTCTTCTTCAATACCGACCTCGCAATCCAAAAGAATTTAGCCAACATACTAGGCTTTGAACGCAAAGCACTCCCAACTAAGTACTTGGGCATACCCCTGATAGAAAAAGCTTACAAAATGTCTACTTGGGAAGGAATAATAAATTAATTACAGGAGAGGGTAAAAACTGGACTTACAGATCCCTCAACCTGGCCAAAAGATTTATTTTGACCAAGTTTGTTTTGCAAGCAATTCCAACCTTTATGATGTCCATTTTCCCAACCCCCAAGGGGATACTACAAAAAATAAGAACCATCCAAAGGGAATTCCTATGGAAAGGAGGGGGAACAAGGAAAAAATGGGCCCTAGTGGCATGGGAGAAGGTCTGTAAACCAAAAAGAAAGGAAGTTCTTGGACTACAAGACCCGCAAGTTACCAATGACACCTACGGGGCGAAACTCTAGTGGTGCTGGGTCAAAGAAACTACTACACCATGGGAAAACTTGTGGAAGGAAAAGTATGCCCCAAACATAAGCGACCAGGACAGAGTCCGCTTTAGAGGAACCAGGGAAGGTTCAACCATCTGGAACCTAGCTTGGTGCATCAAAGCCTGGATTCAAACATACATCTTTTGGGAAGTAAGGAATGGTAGAACAACTAGATTCTGGGAGGACGCATGGCAACAGGAACCCAGAATGGAGAAACCAGACAGGGATGCACTCTAATAAGAGTTGATCGCGCAAGGTAAAACTAGAGTCTACCATTACTGGAAACAAGAAATAGATCACAACAAATGGAGAATCTGGAACACTCTGACCCCACAGAATAGAGCCCAAACTGCAACAACAGTAAAAGAGGTGGAGGAGGAATTGGGGAGACGAAAAATTGTCGTCACGGAAGGAAATGACCAGTTGAGATGGGGACTAAAAGACGACGGAGAATTCAATCTCAAAGAAGCCCAACACTATATAGCGGACCAGGACCAAGAAGAATCGACGCAACAATGGGATAAGCTTTGGAACGGCCCCCATTGGCCAAAAATAAATGTTTTCCAATGGTTAATACTCCACAACTGAATTCTGACTTGGGAAAACCTAAGGAAAAGAGGATGTATAGGTCCTTCTAGATGCCACTTCTATCAAGACAAGGAGGAAACAACGAACCATCTCCTTGACGAATGCACCTACACAACAGAAATCTGGGACTGGGCGACATGTATCTTCCGACAATCAAATAGGATTTGGGGTGACATCTCTGTAACTATCAATATTTGGAAAGAGAATTGCAGTGAAAACAAAGAGGTGAACCTCTACTAGACCCTCATCCCAGGAATGATCATATGGGCAATATGGAAGGAAAGGAACTGACGCATCTTCAGGAACCAAAGCTGGCCGGAAGAGAAGATCAAGGAAATAATAATCTCCATGACAAAAGAAATGGTACAGAGCTGCAACTGCTAGACAGGAAGAGCGCAACTCACAGACCAGGACTCCTGAATTCTAGAATCCTTCCACCTAAAAGACGGACGCAACCCCAATCAGGTAAGACGACCACCGCAACTCCAAGTAGGTGAGCGCAACTGGAAACCACCACCAGTAGGCTCCCTCAAGATGAATTTCGATAGGGCGTCGAAAGGTAACCCATGATGGACACGAATGGGAGGAGTAATCAGGGATAGTAAAGGAAATATCATCTGGTTGTAAGTTAGGAGTTTGGGAAACTCAAGCAACAACGGCGCAGAATTCAGAGCCCTGGAGACCAACCTAGAGATTCTAATCCGGGAAGGGATGACAAACGTCATAGTGGAAGGAGACTCCACATTGGTTATCAACACTGTAAGGAGACTCCAAAACGATACCAGAGTGGGCAAAATTCAGCGGCACTAGCGCTTGGCACAGTCCCTGCAAAAAATTCAGGAGCACTTGCAGACGGGGATCACAGTGGAGTTGCACTAGATGGGGCGGTCAACAAATGGATTAGTGGATAGAATCGCTGATGAGGGGGTCGACAAGCAAGGACCAGAACTGAACACTATCTGGAGTAACATCCCGAATGGTCAGTTCCAAATAGACTATATCCAACTAGCGACAAAAGACTGTGACGACAACCGAAGTACGAATGACCACATCGAGGATGGAGGCATAGAAATAATTGAAGGGCACGAAGGATCCAAGCAGAATCCGATAGCCCACCACCCAAACACGAGTTACAATGCAGATCTAGGTCACACAACAAGAGGAGGTACGACACCACTGTCCTATCAATAGGAAGAAGTACAGGGGCTGTCCGTGGGAAAGCAGAGAAGTTAATCAACAAGTGACAAAGGACAAAGGACAAAAGGGTTTCCAATGGCCGAGTATGGGTACACCTCACCCAAGTACAGATACATGGAGTGGTAATGATTTCCGTACAATGTGCAGGGCAAAGGATTGGCGCAGAGATGACGACAGGGCTCCCAAGAGCACACACTCCGAAACAGTGAAAAGGGACCAAAAGGTACACCTTTATGAGCAGCCCATGATTGCTGAGACGAGCCCGTAGCCGGGGAAATCCCATAAAAGAAGAAACACCAGGAATAGCCAGGGACTGGAGAGAAGCAATTACAGAGACCGTCTTACATATCAGGAAGGGGCGAATAGGAACAGGAGAAGAACCCAAAACAAAAACCACCACAAGCAAGTAGAGATGGTAAGAATGGAGAAAACCCATAGTAAGAGAGGTCCCCAGGGAAAAGAACCTTCAACAAGCGCCCAAAAGATTACAAGGATGGAGCAAGCAGCCAGAGAAGCTAAGGGTACTTTTCTCATGCAGGTTGATCCAAAGGGCAAAGCGATCATCAATAGGTGAGAGAGAGAAATTAACACCACACGCAAGGGCAAATCCTTGACATAACTAATTAAAGAAGCAGACAGGATAAGGGACCCAAGGGCTACGAAGCTCAGAACAACCCTCTACCACAAAATGGTGGAGGAGGCCTGGAGAACACAAATGTTGATAGGCAAGATGAACGCTGACTGAAAAGCGACCAACTGGGAGACTATCAGGGACCACAAGAAGGTGCTCACGAAAATTCTGAGACGCCTCAGCAACTTGGAGGCCAGTGCAAAAAGACCAGCTGAGGACCAGAGGAGCCAAAAGGAAAAAATGGAACGAATGGTAGGTCAATTCCACCTTTACCTACGCTATGTCCACCACATGGAAATCACTCCAACAGATCGGAGCAAAACACCAGCTTGTATCAGGAAGACGCGCACATTGGAGCAGAGGAAGGAGAACGAGGCAAGAAAGGATGGCGATGTAAGACATCCCATCATCCTAGACTAGCGTAGGTTCAACCCTAGGTCAAGTTGTTGTCAGTATAGGAGCTACCCCTGTTATTTTGATTATGTTTTATGTATATGTTATGGTTTAGTCTTTCAAGCTAGTTTACTGAGGACTGGGTCGGTTTCCCTTGGTGGCGGCTCAACCCTCCCCCTGCTATCTCAGAAAGCGCAACTCCGGGATCCCCGATCTGGTTTCCTTTTTGGCAGATCAAGGGATTCCTCGTGTCTTTTTTGTATCATAACTTCTTACAATAATACAGGATTTCACACTCACTTACAAAAAAAAAACCTTACTTTGTATCACAATTTTACAAACTAGTTTACTTGAAAGTACCATGTGAGAATTGGTCCTCATTTCGAGAATATCGCTTTTGTTCATAAGTTCATAATGAAGAATTAAAAAAAGTTATGATAAGCTCAATTAGCATTTATAAAATCTTTGTGATATTTTAATGTTCTCTTAATTGTAATTTTATCATATATTTTTTATAATCCCATAATTAATACAAGTCTCAAAATCTCTAATTCAACATTTTTTTACTATACTATAAGGATGCATGAATGCCAAACTTAACCAAGAAACATGTACAAAAACATAAAAATATTTAGAATATTAAATATTTTAATTTGTATGAATTATTCTCTTTAAATAATTTTCTTAAGTGGGTTAATTACATGTATTGAAGTTTTATGTCATTTTTTGATATCTTATGTTACATGTTGTTAATTGTTGTTGTAATTGATATTAAGAATTGAATTATCTATTAAGAGCCATACAATTTATATCCAATTATATATTAGGAGCTGTAAAATTTCTTACCCACAAATAAAAAGAGGGGATAAAGATAAAGTATAAGGGATATAAAATTGTTATGATCTACATATTTAATTATATATTTTTAATTATTATATATTATATGTAATATAAAATTAATATATAACTTAATATATTATATTTTATTATGTTATAATTAATATATAATATATTATTATATTTATTATATTATAATTAATACATAACATAATATATTATGTATTTGATTTTTATGCAATATCTTAGGTATATATTATTATATGGGTTTAGAGAGCGACACATGCATTAGTTATTTAAGGGCAATGATTTTTATGTAAATGACACATGCATTAGTTATTTGTCTTCATTCTACTTTGAACCTGAACGCTTTCCAGACTTTCTTTACCTTACTGTTTTTTCCCTCGGCTTTACAACTGACCAACTTTTTCTCCCTCTTTTCACCTACCCTTGCTACTTTCATGTACTTCCTTCTTGACCTCTTATCATAGACATGAATTACCCTTAACTCGTGTTTCTACTGGTTTGAACCAACTTTTTCAATCTCTTAGTGTGCGTCCTCCTTGTGCCTATCATGGAGGCAGAGGTTAGTGCATTAATGAATGAAGCCAATGAAGTATTATGGAAGAGTGCCAGACTCTTTTCCTCACAGGCCAAACTCCTTGCTACTTTGTCTTCTCTACCAAACTCTCATCCACCGACGATGGATCATAATAAATTGCTACCTACCGATTTTACTGGCCAACCTGCTCCAGACTCGCGTCCAAGTGCCTCTCAACTACCTAGACTGACTTCCTCTTTGGGGCGCTTAGACATGAGAAAAAATAATCCTCCACCAGATCGAGGTCGCTCCTCTCATCCTTGGATATCAAAGACATCAGATAAAAATAAATTGTGGAAGCCAAATAAAAAGAAGAGACGTTTGATAATGGGCTCTTATGTGGGTCTGGAGGAAAGCGTCTGACTATCTCTATGTGGTCTGGTGGGCAGAATCACCTACATAGCTCTTAGCTTCGACTTACTCCTGGAATGGCTACTAGATAACTGGTTGCCCATCCTGGGCTATGCACCTGAACTCATTTCTTTATCATTTCGCTGGATTGGTTTTATTTTTAACTCTCCTGAAGATTCACAATTCATTCTAGACACCTTCTGGACCATGGGTAAGGGCAGCTTGATGCTTAAAAGATGGAAAGTTTCCTTCAATCCTTCGACATACTCTTTCCGCTTAAGACACATTTGGGTACTCTTACCTGGACTACCTCTACATCACTGGAGGCTATTGGGAATGAGATAGACCGCTTTATTTGTACTGACCCAAACCTCTTAAAGAGCTCAAACATAAAGATGGCAAAGATCTTGGTAGAACTGGACATCCATGCTGGACTCCCGAAGGTCTTAGATATATTCTAGCAGGGCAGCACTGAGACTCAACGTCTGGATTACCTTGGTATTCCATTCCGTTGTTCAAACTTCTACCAAACTGGCCATCTCTGGCGAGATTGTTCAGGGGCTCCGGAGGAAGAAGAATATGAAGGATCCTATCTTCGCAAACTTCCTAGGGAGGACTCATCGGGGGTGGACTCCTTCACACCGGACAATGCTGGTTTTATAGGCGGAGAAGCAGAGGATATTCCTGAATCACCTGAGCAACAACTTTCTCCTCCCTCACTTTCAGAAAACTCTTGTGGGTGCTCAACGTTCTCGTGCTTTTATTAATGGGTTAAAGCCTACCTGGTTCGCTAGTGCTGGAAATTTGGTGGGCACTTCGGGTGGCCTATTGGTGGCTTGGGACCCTGCCTTCTTTGATTTTAAGGCTTTTTTTGCTGTGGAGGAATCATTTTGTTTGGCACCTGCCGTGCTAACAAAAGACAGTGCCATCTTCCAACATCACAATCTTATCGACCTCCTTCCGGTTGAGATGACCCCTACCTGGAGAAACCGACGGTCTAGCTCAGCGAGCATTTCTAAACTGCTCGAATGCTTCCTCATTTCAAATTCTCTCCTACAATAGGTTGACAGATACAAAACTTGGATTGCATATCCATTCATCTCAGATCATGCACCCATTATCCTCCAGCTAGATTCCTTTTCTCATCGCTCTCCCTATCTATATAAATTTAATCCTATATGGCTGGAGAATCCAGATTTTGTGCGACTGGTAAAGGAGGTTTGGGCCGATAGTTGCTTCTTGGATGTACCGGATATACAGAGGAGACCGACTGAAAAGTTAAAGACTCTGATAAAAAGAGTTAAAGTCTGGACCAGACTGCAATTATCACAAACTTTTGATCGCCTCTCACAGATTGAACAACACATTCATGATCTCACTCTTGAATTATCTACGCTCAAGGATACTCTTCTTAGAGATCTACAACAACGCCTTATCCTACTTGAATCTGAGTGCAACAGTCTTCTCCTTATTGAGGAAGCTCACTGGAGACAAAAAAGTTGGGTCACCTGGATCTCTTGCGGTCATAGAAATACAAAGTATTTCCATAATTTTGCGAGCCATAGAAGAAACTACAAGCATATTTGGGCCCTCAATTCAGAAGAAGAGGTTCCTATCACTGGACAAGATAACCTACTTGAGGTGACTTTCCTTCACTTAAAATTTGCCTACAAAGACACACGACTCACCAATTTCACTGATTAAGCATATATCATTGGTCTTTATCCCAAAATCATCACCGATTGTGAGGCAGAACAACTTTACTCACCTTGTTCAAAAGAGGATATCTGGAAAGCGCTCAAATCTTTTAAAAAAGACAAAAGTCCCAGCCCGGATGGCTGGACAGTTGAATTTTACCTCTTCTTCTTTGACTTGATCAGTGATGATCTTTGGGATCTTGTAGAAAATTCCAGGTGCAGAGGTACTGTCTATCGTTCTCTAAATTCCACTTTTCTAACTTTGATCCCTAAATCTAATCTTCCCAGTTCTTTCAGTGACTTCCACCCTATAGCCCTTTGTAATCTCTGTTATAAACTTATCACAAAAATCCTTACCGAGATAATCAAGCCTTTTATGTCTCGTCTTGTCTCAGAGGAATATTTGGGTTTCATCAAAGGTCGACAAATCCTTGATGCTATTGGATCGGTCCAAGAGGTTTTACACAACATTAAGCACAAAAGATTACAAGCACTGGTCTTAAAACTCGATTTAAAAAAGGCTTTTGACTATGTCAATTGGGACTACCTCAAAATGATTCTTTTACAATCTGGTTTTGGTTATCACTTCACAAGATGGATTATGGGTTGCATGTCCAGTGCATCTATAGCGGTTTTGATCAACGATGAAGCCATCTCTTTCTTCAAAATTGAAAGGGGCTTGAGACAGGGATGCCCTCTCTCCCCACTCCTTTTCATCTTGGCTTTGGAAGGTCTGAGCATTATCCTCAAGAAGCATCAACAAGAGAGCCTTATCACCGACATTAAGGTTTCTAGATTGACTTATGTGTTGCACCTCTTTTTCGTGGACGACATCATTATTGCTTCCATAACAGACTTAAATGAATGGTTGCAAATCAAAAGGACTTTAATTCTCTTCTATGGTGCATCGAGACTCCAGATAAACGANCATATATTGAACTCTCTCTTGGTTTCCGTTACCTTGGCTATTTCCTCAGGCCAGATTGCTACAAAGTTACTGATTGTTCCTGGCTGCTAGTTAAATTTGAAAAATGTATTGCACATTGCTGCAATCGTTGGCTCACTCTGGGTGGGCGTTTTATCCTTGTAAAATTTGTGCTTGAAGGACTAGCGGTCTACTGGCTGGATTTAGCCAAAATCCCTTCCTCTATCTTGTACATGAATAGGAGACTGATGTTCTCCTTCCTCTGGTCTGGCTCTGCAATTCACCACTTGTTCCATCCCTGTAGATGGGAACTTATTGCCAAGCCAAAGTCTGCAGGTGGTTGGGGTCTGCGCAACATTACTATCTTCCAACAAGCTTTGGCTTCCAAATCGTTGTGGCGTGCTTTAACATAGGGAGGAATTTGGCAATGCATAATCTTTGGCAAATACATTTTTCCACTTTTAATCGCACACTGGCTCAGACAACCAATTTTTTTTATTCCTTCTACCTCACCGATCTGGCGATCCCTTACAAAGCATTTAAAATTCATCCTTCACTGGATCTGCTGGAAATCGGGCTCGGGTGTTGAGATTCTTATTGGTAGGGATGCTCTTCTGGGGCTTGGTTCGAAGGCTTATCTCTCACAAGATCTTCTGGAACAACTTTCTTTGTTTAATATACACTTCCTCTATCAAGCGAAATCCCCCTCTGCTGATCTGAATTATTGTACTAAGTGGTTATCTAGCGCCGATTTAGGATTATCGGGCGTTCTTGCTCAGGAATGGACTTTTTTCTGCACGATGCTTACTGAAGCTGGGATCCGTCTTCACACGGAGGCTGATGTCTTTCTCTGGAATGGTGGGGATCGTTCGGGCCTTTTAACTGCCCAAAATGTTTACAAGGAAATTTCTTCTACCATTTGGGATCACAGGTGTATTGGCTGGCACAGGAACCTTTGGCAATGGCCTATCGCTCTAAAACAAAAACTCTTCTTCTGGCTTACATTAATTGATAAACTCTCTACTTGGGATTTACTTCAGCACCGTGGGTGGACTGGACCAAATTTGTGCTTTCTTTGCTGAAGGGATTCAAAATCGATCTTTCACCTCTTTTGGGACTGTCCAATTACTAAACAACTTTGGTTTAATATCCTATATTCCCTAAATCTTAATTTGCGGTGGACGGGAACTTCTTTACAATATTGTATGGAGAATTGGTCCCTTATTGACACCATCTATCCTCATCTTCCCATAATTGTGTGTTGGTTTGTTTGGATCTCCTGAAACAAGGCGATTTTTGAGAACGCCTCTATTTCTATAAACTCGATTTGCTTTGTTATCTTGGGGGATTTGAATCCTGTAAGACACAGAAATAATTTTGTCTCTAGAGTGATCCTTCCTCTCCCTCTGTTGGATGGGAACACTACTTGGTTCGACGGGGCATCACAAAATTCGGGCTTGCATTGTGGAGCCGGTGGAAAGATTCTTCTTTGTGATGGATCTCGGATCAAATAGACCTTAAACTGCAGCCTCAGAACTAACACAAAAGCCGAGCTTCTTGGAGCATGTGTCTCCCTTTATTTATCTTCTCGTCATAACATTTTGAATCTTCATGTGAGAGGAGATTCCAAAATTATTATCGACTAGTTAAATGGAAAAGGGATGCTTGGAGTAGTGGCATTGGAATGCTGGAAGGATAGAATTAATGAACTCATTCAAACCTTCACCTATATCAGCTTCTCTCATCTTTACAGGGAGCTAAATTAGGAGGCTGATTTTCTCTCCAAAAAAGCTCTTCTGGATCTTCTGGGTATCTTGTCCTATCAACTCTAGATAGGTGGTATTGAGAGCAGTAATAATTGAATTCCTCTCTTCTAGTTTATTATTTGATGTTCTCTATCCATTGCTGAACTCTTTTTCCCTTTTTTTCTTCGATGGGCTGATCTTGTTATGCGGAATTGAATCCATCTTCGTTTCCGTTTGGGGTTCACATTTGATCTTGTTGAGATGCTTGGCAGAATCATTGATCTGCGATGGACAAATTTGTCATGCAACCAATCTTCTGCGATATTGAATCCTTCTTCTTTTCAAGTTGAGGTTTTCTTTTGGTCTCGTTGATGTACTTGGCACAATCATTGATCAGACACATTATTGTATCTTTTTTGGTTAAATCTAATTTAATACAAGGAGAAATTTTTCTTTTGGAAAAAAAAGGACAATGATGTTTTTTTGAAAAACTCACTTAGGACGTTCATTTTAGATCTGAATATTCCCCTAATTGGTATGTATGAACTCAAAATTAAAAACTAATACAATATAATGCGATATGGTTATGATATGAAATGGTGGGTAGCAAAAATACACTTTAAAATTATGATATAAAATATTTGATATTTACAATACAATAATATATTGTTTTTTAAAGTAAAAGTCAAAATTAAAATACTAAAAGTTCAAATATCATCTAGATTTACAATGGAAAATGATTTATATCATTTACACATAACATTTAATTATATCATCCAATTGAAAAATTAATAATATTTCGTATGGAATATTAAATACTAAAAGCATTATAAATTTAATAATCAAATTATTAAATCCATTATAGATTTGAAAACATAAAAGTAAGTAATTAAAGAATAAAACATGTATAATATATGACTCTCTGTTGTCATCACCCTGATTATCTTCCTTGCTTGGCATGATAGCACTGTTGTTCTCAAAAATATGTTTTGATCTAGGGTCGTGTCTTAATACAAATCACCAATCCCTATCCAACACACATGGGTAAAAAAACACTTGGTTGCAGTGTTTTGGGAAAACATAAGGCTCCTTAGCTTCATCCCACATCTTTTTAGAGTTGATACATATCATCCCACTATCACGATGTTCCTTTACATTATTCCGATCAAAGGTATCCCACCACTTGCACCTAAAAATAACAAATTAGAAAGAAGAGAAGTCCACTCAAATGATCTCTTGTATCTTTCCGACGTAACCTAACTTCCCCTTTATTATGTTTTGATCGCGGTGGCTAGCATGACTAGATTGGTCGAACTCGACTTCCACTCCACAATCTTGTGTCATGTGTCCATCATCGACATCCTCTATGCAAATATGATGTCCATATGCCCACATAGATGGGAACAAATGCACCTATAAAAAATGAACAAATCATAGTGTCAATATGTGTCTAATAACCCGACCATTAAAATATAAAATAATATAGATGTACCTTTTATCCCCCAGTTTAGGGGTAACTAAGGATATTATGTCTCGAGGCCCACAGGTCCTAGACATGGAGTACCGAGAGCCAGATCGACTTGAGCATGGCCCTAGAGGGCCCATATTTTCATTCTTCAACGCCTCCACTTTGTCAGCAACAACATTATCCATCACCTTGACCCGGTCCTGTAGCAGAAATGGATCTTGCTCCATGAGGTAATGAGTCCAGGTATCATGGTATGTGTCACTCTGATCCTCAAAACCTTTGAATATGTGCATTCA
>SNQJ01S0081500.1:35434-58279 GCA_010110895.2 Picea sitchensis
CAATTGTCATATTTAGTTTTCATATATCAATATAAAAATACTTTATTGTCATGTTATTTTTTTAGGAAAATTATGAAAATCTCAGACGACCAACGAGCTGATATCCGAAATATGTAAGTAAGAATGTCCAAAAAAGTGTACAAGGAGATGGTTAAAGAAATGAACATAATTGCATCGCAAGAGGAGCCATCTCAACAACAATGTGCTTCAAATGTATGTAATCATTGAATTTTTTCTATTAGGTACCAATAATTAATTTAACATTAAATATTAATTTTCAAATGTTCTCTTACGGAAAAGAAAAGAAAATGGAATTCATTCTACACACAAAATTGGACGACAAGGAAGAAAATGGTTGATAGCAAAGTTTGTGAGTAATTTTTATTTCCTTATAACAACTTAAGTTTTTTTTTTTGTATATTTTAAGTTGTTTTACAACAACCATCCTTGAATGTCTTCAAACAGGTGCTAACATACAAATAAGAGCAATCAGAAAAATTGATTGGCATTGGGTTAAGTAAGGGTTGTGAGTATATGTTGGCATATGAAAAATTAATTGTGAAATTTGTAAGTATAATCTATGTTGTTTTACTTCTATCATTTTATAATTAGAGAAACAAAAAATAAAACTTTATATTAAATCTATGATTTATTGTGGGGTATAAAACTTGCAGGAAACAAAGTATGGAACTGAGCCAACATAAGAATTGTTGAAACAAGGCATGAGATTTGATTTTGAACATATGTGTATGATTTATGAGTCAATTAGTGATTTGGTACGTTGCTTTTAAATTTACATTCATGTATATTATTTATTTCAATTTTCATTATTCTCACCAATATAGATAGACACATTACAGTTTATTTTTATGTTTGTAGATGGAACTTGAAGAAGATGAAAACAATTGAGGCAATCAACCAAACATTCAACAAAATAACCCAAGTCATGGAAGTATCTCGAGCACTAACAACAATTTCAGTGAAGAATGATGACCAATATATTTGGATATCAATGCAAGCTGCAATTGTATTTTTTTGAAATAATTGTTTGTGAAAACTAGACATTTTTGTTTAATGTAATGGACATAGTGTCCCAATTGAAAGACAAGGGATTACCGATAAGTGTCCCATTTTGTATGACAAAGACCCTCTTATTCATATAATAAAATATGTTTTAATTTATTCTATTGCGTTGTCCAATGTCACTATGAAATGTTACATTGCTGATTAAATATATGCATGACTAAATATTATAATGAAGAGATGCAAAATATGATGATATAACAAATTAATCCAAACATCATATCCAAATTCTCTAATCAAAATATAAGATATATGTAATTTTTTTGATAAATAATGGAATTGAAAAATAACAATAATTGCACTATCACAAGTCGATGTTTCTCTGTGTATTTTGATTATTAATCTCATCGGTGCGTTAATATTACAATGCACCGGTGTGTTTCATAAGAAATGCGCACTGATGCTTTTATGTAATCAATTAACACTGGTTTCAATATTTATTTAATATCACAAAATTGCATTAAAAAATTGGCCTTCGGTGCATTTAGCATATACAAAACACCGATGATTTTGTGTTATTAATAAGCACTAGTGCTTTAGAATTATTAATAAGCACTGATGCATTTATGTTATTAATACGCACCAATGCTTTTGTGTTATTGATAAGCACCGACACTTGTTTGTTACTAAAAAGCGCTGATGCTTTCTATTTTTAATGCACCAGGGTTTTTTTTCCAAGTAACACACCGGTGCATATTATTTTATACAACATTGGTACCTTCTTATTAATAAAGCACCGGTGTGTTCTAAGAAGAAAGCCCCGATGCTTAATTATTTTTAACTCTCTCGGTGCGTTTTACTGTTAAAGCCTCGGTGCTTATAAGACAAACGCCCCGGTGCTTAAATATTTTACTACCCGGTTGCTTGACATTAAGTATACAACACCGGTGCGGTACGTGTATGTACGCATCGATGCTTGTACCTCATAAAAGCACATCGATTTGTAAACATCCGCTAACACCTCCGGTCACCCATATTTTTTTAGTTACAATCAAGTTCCGTTATAGTATCCACAAAAACATCCGCTAACAAAAACAGATGTTGTAGAGGAGGTTTTTTTGACAATTTTTGCCAATTTTGTAACACTAGAAACCTCCGCTAAAAGGACTTTTCCTTGTAGTGAAATTGTAGTATGATCTACATCAATGATCTGATTTAGGTAGAAAAAGGCCCATGAGTTTAAGTGATGTATCAAATCTGGAGGGAGAAGGTGATTGATTCCACTGCCTGGTTGCAGATCCAATCCCAAACGAACCTTTGAGCCATTACCAATGCACCATGCAAGTCCATCTCCCACTACTTCAAAAGCATTTATGAATGTCTTCCATATGACTGAGCACCTTGTTCTCTTCTTTATTGGATTTATGATCCACTTCTCTAGGGACTATGGGTGGATGCATTTTTGTATGATCACTTTCATCCATAGGCTATCAGTTGTGATCAATCTCCAACATGATTTAGCTGCCAACGCTTTTGAGAATAAGAAAATATTTCTCAGCCCCCAGCCACCCAAAGATTTTGGGATGGCCAACGATCTCCATTTAACCTAGGGAAGAATAAATTGATCATGTGAACCAAGCCATAGGAATTTGAAATAGATTTTCCTTGCCTTGTCCAATACTCCTTAGGAATCTAGGCAAGTGACATCTAGTAAACTCGAATAACTTCTAGGACCGATTTTACTAGAATCAATCGACCAACTCGTGACAACCATATGAAGCTCCATATTTTTAGTCGTTTGTCCAACTTTTCTAATAACCATGACTAGTCTTCCTTCTTGTAGCAATTCATTTTTAGATTGAATCCTAAGTACTTGAGTCCTGCATCAAAATCCTTCACTTCAAAAGGATAGAGAGAGCGATAGTAAGTCAACTCTTCTACCTCTAGCTTATCGATCTATAGTGTAGATTTTCTAGCATTTATTTGCATGCCATTCGCCCTACCAAAGAGGTTCGAAATGGTCTGTAATTTTTCAACATCACTTCTTTGCCCATATGATATATTGATCCAAAATGGATCCAGAAAGGCTTAAAAATCAAAGTTCTCGGAACAAGACGAAACCAGTGCCATCGCATCGGGCTCGTCGAGCCGATTCCGGCCATATATTTTTTTTTCCTGAAAATGGATACCGTATGCAGAAGTTATTGCGATCTGAAGATTAGGTCAAACATGCAAAAATTCAAAGTCAAAGTCAACAGATGACATCAACAGTACGTCATGTCGACGTCAGCATGACATGTGGAAACACCAAAGGCTGACACGTGGCAGTCATTTATGACATTTTTAGGGCCGACTTGGACCAGTACAGAAGTGACACGTTGCAGGGTCATACGATGATGTGGCAACTATACAGACGTGACACGTGGCAAGGTCGTACGATGATGTGGCATTATATGAAAATGACACATGGCAGGACTGTATGATGATGTGGAAGTCGTATGGATGACATGTGGCAGGGTTGTATGATGATGTGGCATTGTATGGATGTGACACATGGTAGGACTGTATGATGATGTGGCAGTCGTAAAGTTGACATGTGGCAGATCCGTACGATGACGTGGTAGGGCCATACATATGACACGTGGTGGGGTCGTACAATGACGTGGCAGGCATACAGATGACACGTGACAAGGTCGTACAATGACGTGGAAACCATACGGATGACATGTGGTAGGTTGACGTGTACGAATGACATGTGCCAGGTTGACGTGGCTCGACCAATGGAGAGGTGACACGTGGCTCAATGAGGAATTGACATGTGACACCTTCTAAAAGGTCAACTAAATTTGGCAGTTCCACCAAATATGGTGGAGATCCTCCAAATCTGGAGGAATCTCGCTAAATCTGGCTAATTGGCGCTAAGTTTGGCAACTATCGCTAAATTTGACGGAGTCTAGCTTATTTAGCTGGGCATAAAAATTGAGAAAAGTTAAGTTTTTTTGGCACACAAATCGAGATTGTACGGATTTGACAGGGTGTTGCATTGGGATTTGTGCCGAGGGGAGGTGCCGAGGGAATGCTTAGAAGCAGTTCGACTTTATACTCAAAAGTTGCAGAATTTTGAGGGGAGTCTGAATATGGATAATGTTTCTGCATTAGAGTAGTCAAACAAAAAAGTGCCTCCAGATCCCAAGATGTCGATCCAAGCATAGTTGACTTTATACTCAAAAGTCTCAGATTTACTCGTTCCAATCAATGGTGATGTCTGTTTCTGTCCAAAAGTTGCAGATCTGAAAGGTGGTTTCAGGAGATGTTATGTAAGCCTTTCTTTTATATTCTTAAATCATTGAAGATTAATAAGAAGCTTTCCCCACTAAGACAAAGGCCCAGAGACATAGGCAAAATTGTGCCGAACTCCGTTAACAATCTTGGTGTTATGATTTGATATTTTTGCTTCTTATATGGCTGCAACATTCTTTAATTAAGCTTCTTCTCTTAATTCCTAAATGGTAAATCAACTCATGCATAAACTTAACCATAGTATTTAAAAGATCAATTACGGATCAAGTGGTATCAAAGTAGGTTGACAATTGGTTGTTTGAGTTTGCATGATTACCAGGGAAAAACTAAGTCGTGGTGAAGGCAAGCTTGTAGAAGGAGATCCAGAGATTAGATCAAGAAAGAGGACAATTGAAAGTGAGAAGATGACATCAAAAGAAGGACTTTCTCAAAATGAAAGAGAGTTTCAAAGAACTTTCCTTTCCATGTCGGAGATGGTAAAAGTGTTGTATGATGATTACTTGGAACGGAAGAGACCGGTTCAAGGGGAATCTTCAAAGAAAGCCAAAAGTGAAGAAGGAAAGGACCCTCCTAGAACTCCTCCTTCACCTCCATCATCTCCACCTTCTTCTTCTTCAAGTACTAGTTCAACTTCTACTACAAGAAAACATTCTCATAAACATAAGCATGATATGCCATTACTTAAACTTGATGTAAAATTTGTTTTGCCTATGTATGATGGAGAAGTTAATGCTGAGAAAATTGATAACTGGGTTAGATATATGGAGGTATATTGTAATGTGCAACAAATCAAAGATGAGGCAACCAAAATTAGATTGGCATCACTTCATTTTGAAGGCACAACTCTCATCTGGTGGCAAAGTAAAATGCAACATGGAACTCAACAAATTGGTAATATGTTTCCATCATGGCATGATTTTATTTCCGCACTTAGAAAATAGTTCTATCCATTGCGGTATAAGGAAAAGGCTTTAATTGAATGGAAAAGTATTAAGTTAAGGAAAGGATAGTCAGTGCAAGAATACAAAGGTGAATTTCGTAAGATGGCTTTGATGTTAGATGTTCCATTAACTACACAAGAAACTCTTATGAAGTACATAGGAGGTTTTCCTGCTTATATTCGTAATACTGTGTTTATGTTTGGACCTAATAATCTTGATGAGGTTTCTGTTCAAGCAATGTATATTGAAGTAGGAAAAACGAGAGTTAGTGTATCAGGGGAATTATCTTCAAAGAAGGATGACAAAGGAAAAGGGAACGAGAAGAAAGAAAATTCAACAATAGTGAAGGAAGAGAAGCTCTCTTGCAAGCATTGCAATAAAGAAGGTCACAATGATGAGCATTGCTGGAAATTGTACCTAGAGAAAAGACCAAAGTGGTTCAAAGAGAGGAAAGGGAGGCAAACAGTTGCAACAACAAGACGACCAACAAACTTGGGGTATGATTCAGGTGGTGAGTCTAAAATTACAACAGTTGGTTTGACAGGTAAAATTGGTGATGGTTATGATCCTAGAAGTAAATTGTTTCATATAAGGGTCATAATGAAACATACTAAGATTGAAACATTGATAGATAATGGATCTCAATCTAACTTAATTTCAAAAGAAGTGGTTAAGAAATTGGGATTAAACACTAAAATGCATCACAAACCTTATTCACTAAATTGGATAAGCAAAGATCACAAATTGCTCATAACAAAGCAATGTATCATAAGATTTGCAATTACATCTAAGTATGTGGATGAAGTAATATGTGATGTGGTGCCACTAGAAACATGTGGAATTGGTCTTAGGCAACCCTTATCTATATGATCACAAAGCAATCTTCTACAAGGAAAAAAATCAATATCACTTAACTACATAAGGCAATGGATATGTTGTACATGCTCATCACATAAAAGCAAGTCAATGTCTTCTAACAATGGAACAATTAAAGAAGGAATCTTATCCAAGCAATACACCTATAATTGTGCCAAGTAAAACAGTTGATCTTAAGCATGAACATGAGAGGTTTGTAGGATGGGAATTTAATCATACTTTACTTCAAGATAAGTTAATGTCGTGCAAGCACATCAAACATATGGGTTCAGTTTCAGTCATATTTCTGATGTTATCACTGCTAATGTTATCTACATGGATGGTAGTGGCTTCAGTAAGATGTGAACGACATCAAATGGCTAACAATATGCTTTTAGTTTTCATGGTTATTATGCAATTGATTATTATGTGACAGATGCATAGGACATAGTTTAAAGACAAAGGACAAGTGGAGAGGGCTATCCCACACTTGATGACTGGTTAATACCCTTTTGGAGGACCAAAAGGTCTTAATGGGGAAGAATGATCCAAAATGGATCCAGGAAGGCCTAAAAATCCAAGTTTTTGGAATAGAACAAAACTAGCGCCATCGCGTCGGGCTCATCGAGTCGATTCTAGCCATATATTTTTTTTATGAAAATGGACACCGTATGTAGAAGTTATCACGATCTGAAGATCAAGTCAAACAAACAAAAAGTCAAAGTCAAAGTCAACGTCAACAGATGACGTCAGCATGACACATGGTAGCACTAGATGTTGACATGTGGAAGTCATTTTTGACATTTTCAGGGCTGACTTGGACCAGTACGAAAGTGACATATGGCACCGTACTGAGGTGACACATGACACTGTACGGACACGACACGTGGCAGGGTCGTATGATGATGTGGCAGTTGTACGGATGCAACACGTGGAAGTTGTACGTGCACGACACATGGAAGTTCCATGCGATGACATGGTACAGTACGAACGTGACATGTGGCAGGACCGTATGATGATGTGGCAGCCGTACATATGACACGTGGCAGGGTCGTACGATGACATGGCAGGGTCGTATGATGATGTGGCAGTTGTATGGATGCAACACATGGAAGTTGTACGGGCATGACACATGGAATTTCCATGCGATGACATGGTACTATACAAACGTGACATGTGGCAGGACCGTACGATGACGTGGAAGCCGTACATATGACACGTGGCAGGGTCGTACGATGACATGGCAGGGTCGTACAAATGACACGTGGCAGGGTTGTACGATTACATGGAAGTCATATGGATGACACATGGCATGGTTGTATGATGATGTGGCAGCCATACAGATGACACATGGCTCGACCAATGGTGAGGTGACACATGGCCCAATGAGGAGCTGTCACGTGGCACCTTCTGGAAGGTCAACTAAATTTGGCAGTTCCACCAAATATGGCGGAGATCCTCCAAATCTGGCATAATATCGCTAAATATGGTTAACTAGTGCTAAGTTTGGCAGCTGTCACTAATTTTGGCGGAGTCTGGCTTATTTAGACGGGCATTAAAATTGAGAAAAGTTAAGTTTTTTTGGCATGCAAATCGAGATTGTACGGATCTGACAGGGTGCAGGTCAAATTTATACTCAAAAGTTGCAAAATTTCGAGTGGAGTCCGAATATGGATTATGTTTCTGCATCCGAGTAGCCGAACAAAAAAGTGCCTCCAGAGCCCAAGATGTCGATCCAAGCATAGTCGACTTTATACTCAAAAGTCTTAGATTTTCCTGTTCCAGCCAATGGTGATGTTTGTTTATGTCTAGAAGTTGCAGATCTGAAAGGTGGTTTCAGGAGTTGTCATGTAAGCCTTTATTTTGTATTCTTAAATCATTTAAGATTAATAAGAAGCCTTCCCCACTGAGACAAAGGCCCAAAGACATAGACAAACTTGTGTCGAACTCCGTTAACAATCTTGGTGTTATGATTTGCTATTTTTACTTCTTATATGGCTGCAACATTCTTTAATTAATCTTCTTCTCGCAATTCCTAAATGGTAAATCAACTCATGCATAAACTTAACCATAGTCTTTAAAAGATCAATTACAGATCATATATACACATCAAGACGATACATGTCGAAATGATATATACACATCAATATGATACATATCCAAATGATACAACTCAATAGTATGGTACTGTAGGTGAAAATGATACATATGATATTAAACATGAAAATAGGCATCATAATGATATATCAACAATGATCCATGATGGAGTCTATATGATCAATGTCATTGGCTACTACCAACAATTGGCTCATCATTATCATCACTATCATGATCAACATCAATGTGATCATCATCGTCGTCCACCTCAGTGTCTTCTGCATCTCCCTCATCATCATCATCTCCGATGTCTATATTAGGCCCATTATAATCTAGATCTATCTCATGAGGATCAACTGGATCTTTTGGAAGACCCGTGTTCTACAACAAAAAAAAACATTCAAAATGAAAGGTTATTATTTACTTCATGCAATAATTATTTTTTGTATTATATTTCTAATATTACAACATATGAAACAAAACCATAATCATATTAAATCATATCAAAGTGAACATACCATAATAAAATTTCAAATAAGTTGCAGATAAGATGTCATTCCAATGATGTAAAACATTCAACAATTCCAATAAACATTAGTAAAGATCATAAAAAAATGTGTTATACATTTTAAATATCAATTGTAAATTCTATTACATAACCGTGAGTGCCAACCCTCTCCATTTTGTGCTATATATGATTAAGTTTGCCTTGAAGATCCTTTGAGTGTTAATTGGTCTATATATCTTCTTCTCTTATATTTCACAGATGAATATTTTTCTAGGACATTTTGGCACTATAATATGCTTCAAAGGTCCTTTGAGAATTAACTAGTCTATAGGTAATTATGAAGATGCTCTAGATTCTTATTCAACTAAACCACATCCAAATGCCAATCCTTCCAAAGAAAGCATTTGCATGTTTATGAAACTATGCCTCGGGAGCGGATGGACAAAGTGGTCACTTATTCCATGCCTAAACAAGCTTGCAACATCTCACAGAACTCAAAAATGATGCCCCATTAGGTTTTTACGCCCCAAGGAGGTATTAGCCCTAAAATATTCAAGATATCATTTCCATGGCACATAAAAGCCCTAGAATATTCAAGACATCAAGCCCTAAAGGGCTGAAAATTATGATAGAAATGTAATAAAAGGTGTTAAGGTGTATTGCAAGGGAGAAATATGACAATTAAACCGTAGACGTCAAGCTAACAAGGTTGTAAATTGAGGGTAAGTCTTATGTTGCCATGCCTTGCCTTGCCATGCCTTGCCTTGCTATGCCTTTCCTTGCCATGCCATGCCATGTCATGCATTGCCTTGCCATACCATGACATGCCATGCCTTGCCATACCATGACATGCCATGCCTTGCCTTTGTATTCCTTTCCATGCCATGCCATGCCTTGCGATGCCATGCATTGCCTTGCCTTGCCATGCCATTTCATGCCATGCCTTGCCTTTCCATGCATAGAATTTCCATGCTTGCCTTGCCATGCCATACATTTCCATGCCATGCCATGCCATGCCTTGCCTTTCCATGCATTTCCTTGCCATGCTATGCCATGCCATGTCATGCCTTGCCATGCCATGCCATGTCATGCCTTGACTTGACATGCCATGCATTTCCTTACCTTGCCTTTGCATGCCTAGCCTTGCCATGCCATGCCATGCCTTGCTATGGTATGGTATGCCTTTCCATACCATGCCTTGCATTCACTTGCCATGCCTTTTATTTCCATACCATGCCTTGCCTTTCCATGCCATACCATGTCTTTCCATACCACACCTTTCTATGCCATGCCTTGACATACCATGCATTGTCTTTCCATACCATGCCTTGTCATGTCATGCCTTTCCCTGCCTTTCCATGCCATACCATGCCAGGCCTTCCCTTGCGTTGCATTGCCATGCCATGCCTTGCTTTTGCATGCCTTGCATTGCCTTACCTTGCTATGCCATGCCTTGGTATGGTATGCCTTGCCTTGGTATGGTATGGTATCTATGGTATCCTTGGCATGGTATGCCTTGCCATCCCATGGTATGGTATGGTATGGTATGTAATGGTATACCTTGCCTTTCCATGCTATGGTATGGTATCCTTGGCATGGTATGGTATGGTATGCCTTGCCTTGCCATGCCATGGTATGGTATGGTATGGTATGCCTTGCCTTGCCATGCCATGGTATGGTATGGTATGGTATGCCTTGCCTTGCCATGATATGGTATTCATTTCCATGTCATGCCTTTCCATATCATGTCTTGCAATGCCATGCCTTGTCTTTCCATACCATGCCTTTCCATACCATGTCTTGCCCTGCCATGCCATACCATGCATTTCCATACCATGTCTTGCCATGCCATACCATGCATTTCCTTTCAACTCCATGCCTTTCCATACCATGCCTTGCCATGCCATGCCTCTCCTTGCCTTTCCATGCCTTGCCTTGCCATGCCATGCCATGCCTTGCCATGTCATGCCTTGCCATGTCATGCATTGCCTTGCCTTGCCATGCTATGCCTTGCCTTTGCATGGTATGGTATGGTATGCCTTGCCTTGCCATGCTATGGTATGGGATGGTATGCCTTGCCTTGCCTTTCCATGGTATGGTATGGTACGATATGCCTTTCCATGCCATGCCTTGCCTTGCCGTGCCATACTGTGCCTTTCCATACCATGCCTTTCCATACCATGCATTTCCTTTCCATACCATGCATTTCCATACCATGCCTTGCCTTTCCATGTCATACAATGCCTTCCATGCCATGCTTTGCCATACCATGCATTTCCATTCCATGCCATGCCTTTCCATACGCCCCCAGACCAAATTGGCCACATGTCCCTGAATGACTTGAGGAGGCGAGTTGCAACTCATGATAAAACTCAAACTGAGACTTGGATGGACAAATCGTTAGTTGCATTGGATTTGGAGCATCAAGTTTCAACTAGTGGATCCCCTCCGCTATCATTTCGTCGACCAAAAAACTATTTGTTGGAGTTTCTCCGGCACTAGGGTTTTTCTCAATGAGGCATAGTGCAATTTCTGAAGAGGAGGTCAATTTTCAAGAACATTGTGTTGGGAATTTTTGGGTAGTGTAGTCACATGGGCCTTGGCCAAATAGACTTTCGGGAGCTTACATAACTCCATTATGCTGCTCATTTAGGATTTTATGCCTCTGGACCAAATTGGCCACATGTCCCTGAATGACTTGAGGAGGCGAGTTGCAACTCATGATAAAACTCAAACCGAGACTCGAATGGGTGAACCACCGATTGCATTGGATCCAAAGCATTGGTTTTCAACCAGTGGGGCCATTGGATTCGAATCTCTACAAATAGATAGAGATGAGATCTAATAAATTAGTGGCATGAATACAATGGACAACAACTAAAATCTTGAAACAACAATCACTATCTTCTCATTCACACGATAGAAAAGTTACAATAATGTTTTCAAGGGACTAAAATGGCTTCTCAAAGTGCTTAGGCATTCTCTTAATATAATCACTTTACTCAAGCTCACTATATATAAGCTTAACTGGTGTGACCTTTCTTATTAAGTCAAACTTGACAAGAGAGGGAAGAGTGGTTACAGTAGTAATGGCTAATAATATCCTTTATGAAAGGAATCAATCACCACATGTAGTAATGAATATCTTCTCAAGGGATGCACCCTACCTAACTTGTGTAACTCTTGTAATAAATGCCTCATAATGTGAAAGAGGAATTCATCATAATTGTCATGGGATTTGTGATAACTTTAAACTGATAAAAAATGAAGATGCCAAGCATCATAAGTGTAGTAAATCTATCAATCTCTCCCATGTGACACACCCATCATACAATGAATCCCTTTCAACACTCATGTGGCCCCTTTTGAGAAAAAACATCTAGAAACAACAAAAAACTCACTCCTTTGGGAGGAAGGGGTTCTCCACCAAGCTAACCTTCTCTCTAAGAATCTCAAACTTCTCGTTTGTAAGGGGTTTTGTTAAAATGTCAACAACTTGCAAATTGATGGAAACTTAATCAAGAACAATAGGTCCCATTTTTGTGTCTCTATCAGGAAATGGTATTGGATATGAATGTGCTTGGAGCAATCATGAAACACTAGAGTCTTAAAAAGCTTGATGCAACTTTGATTGTCATAATACACAATAGTGGACATCAACTCTGCACTCAACTTGCGAATTCAAATGGCTTCACAACATGCTAATTATGTTTCCATATGCTTTGCTTCAATCGAACTAAGAGCATATGTTTCCTACCTCCTATTGAACCAAAAAATCATTCATGATCCCACACTGAAGTAGTGACCATAAGTACTCTTCCTTGTGCTTGCATATCTTGTCCAATTTAAATATACAAATCCATGTAACAAAGACTCTCCATCTCCCACATACTTCATGCCATAATAAAGTCTTCCCTTCAGATATCTAAGTGCATGTCTGAAATATTTCTAATGAATCTACCTTGGGTTCAACCATGCACCAACTCATAGTATTCACTACAAAAAAAATACTAAGCTTGGTATTCACAAGACACATAAGGGAACCAATCACTTGCTATACAAAGATGGATCTACCAAATTGGGATCTAAATCAACAAATAACTTCAAATTTGGCACCATAGGAATGGCCAAGGGTTTGCAATCTAGCCTCTAACATCTCTTTAGAATCTCCACTATGTACTTCTCTTGTCCAAGGAAGACTTCACTTACACCCTACCAAACCACTAGACCTAAAAAGTAATGCATAAGGTCAATGTATTTCATGTCATATTTGCTTGCCAACTTCTTGCACCATGCGATGAGCTTCTTTGAACTACCTGTAATAATCATATCATCTACATGTAGTACCAAAACAAGCAAATATGATTTACCATATAAATAATAAAGATTTGGATTTACTACAGTGTTAGTGAAGCCCAACTTCACTCATCATTCCTTGAGTACTATGCATGTGGTCCCTACTTCATCTCATAAAGGACCTTCTTCAATCTACACACATGGGTGTCTCGTCCATGCACCTCAAAACCTCTTCATTGATTAATGTAGATATTCTCTTCAATCAAACCATTTAAAAAAAATGTGTTTACATCCATTTGGTATAAAGGCCAACAAAAAACCGATGCATTACATGATTACTCTAATAGAAGTGTAACTTGCAAATAGAGGAATAGTCTCCTCATAGTCAACTCCCTCTTTCTAGAGAATCTTTTTGCTATGAATCAAGCTTTGTACTTCATTATGCTTCCATTTATTGCATGCTTAATATTGTACAACCATTTGGAATCTATCATAGATTTCCCCATTAGTCTTGGCACAATCTCTCATACATCATTCTTCTAGATAG
Source organism: Picea sitchensis (assembly GCA_010110895.2). Taxonomy (NCBI): domain Eukaryota; kingdom Viridiplantae; phylum Streptophyta; class Pinopsida; order Pinales; family Pinaceae; genus Picea; species Picea sitchensis. The sequence continues at coordinate 49,002 of SNQJ01S0081500.1, forward strand.
AGTTATACTCCTCAACCATGGAATCATGCCATACCTTCTTTGCATTCGCCTCCTCAAAACTGGAAGGCTCTACTCGAATGATAGAAGACATAAATGCAACATAAGAGTGATATCTTCTAGGTGGATAAATTACTCAAAACGTAGACCTTAATGCTCCCACCTGCTTTGCTTCCTTCAATGTCTATGCAGACCTTAATGCTCCCACTTGCTTTGCATCCTTTAATGATTTTGAATAGAACACCATGTCAGACATTTTTGGGTAGTGTAGTCACGCGAGCGTTGGCCAAACAGACTTGTGGGAGCTTATGAAACTCTGTTATGTTGCTCGGTTTGGATTTTATGCCCCAGACCAAATTGGCCACATGTCTCTAAATGGGTTGAGGAGGCGAGTTGTAACTCGTGATAAAAATCAAATCGGGACTCAGATGGTTGAATCGTCCATTGCATTGGATCCAAAGCAATGGGTTTCAGCTAGTGCCCCCCCTACGCTATCATTCTGTCGACCAGAAAACTGTTTGTTGGAGTATCTACGACACTAGGGTTTCAGTCAACGAGGCATAATGCAATTTATGAAGAGGAGGTCGATTTTCAAGAACACTGTGTCGGGTGTTTTTGGCTAAGTATATGCATACCTTTACTCATGAAAATTTAAAGCATACCATCTCAAACCCTGTAACAATTGTGTTGTACCATCAAACCTTGTTGCAACTTAACCAAACATTCTTCTTCACAATTTTTTCCTTAGGTCTACGACATGTCCTCCTGTAGCTCGCAGATGTATGTGACCTGTCCTCCTACAACTCACGTATGTATGTGACCTGTCCTCCTGCAGCTTGCGTATGTATGTGACCTGTCCTCCTGCAGCTCACATATGTACGCGACCTGTCCTTATGCAACTCACATATAACCTCATAAAACGAGGGTTTCCATTTTTCTGCAACTCTGGAACTTTTTCTCCTTCAGACCTTCACTGCCTCAGAAAATGCCACCAAAACCTTAGCAAAAATATCACTAGTTCACAAGATATATAATCAATGAATGTGTGTGCATGTTCTTGTGAATGACTCCTTGAGGTATATTTATACTTTTTCTATGTAACCTCTCTCCTTACCTCAACTGAAAAATCCATTTTGCTAAGTATATTTATTCGAGCAAGACTCCTTGACCAACTTTGAATAACCTAGCTTTTGCCTTATTGTCATGATATTTCTTTACAACACCATGTCCTTTTTTTATATTATGAGTTACAAACTCTCACTGCTCTTCTAAGGCTATTAATGCTTTAAATTTATGAGTTATTAGACTATTGTCCAATTCCTTAGTATGGAAGGCTAATCAATAGGTTGTAATCTCCAACTCAATAGGTATAATTGCCTCTTGTCCATAAACTAATCGAATGTGTCTCACTAGTACTAGTTTTGGTCGTTGTCCAATCAACCCAAAAGGCATGTGTTAGTGGTAAGTGCCATTCACAAGTATCGTCACCAATAACATGCTTCATGATTTTCATTAGAGTTTTATTAGTGGATTTGACCAAATTGGCCACATGTCCCTAAATGGCTTGAGGAGGCGAGTTGCAACTTGCAATAAAACTCAAATCGAGACTCAGATTGATGATTATTCAGTTGCATTGGATCCATAGGACTAGGTTTCATCGAGTGGGGCCCCTTCGCTATCATTTTGTCGACTGAAAAACCATTTGTTGGAGTATCTCTTGCGCTAGGGTTTTGCTCAATGAGGCATAGTGCAATTTCCGAAGAGCAGGTCGATTTTCAAGAACACTTTGTCAGGTTTTTTTCGATGGTGTAGTCGCATGGGCCTTGGCCAAACAGACTTGCAAGAGCTTATGGAACTTCATTATGCTGCTCATTTTTGGATTTTATTCCCCCATACCAAATTGGCCACATGTCCTTGAATGACTTGAGGAGGCGAGTTGCAACTCATGATAAAACTCAAACTAGGACTCGGATGGACAAACTGTCAGTTGCATTGGTTTCAGAGCATCGGGTTTCATCTAGTGGGGCCCCTCCACTATCATTTCGTCGATCAAAAAACCGTTTGTTGGAGTATCTATGCCACTAGGGTTTTTCCCAATGAGGGATAGTGCAATTTCTAAAGAGGAGGTCAATTTTGAAGAACACTATGTTGGGAATTTTTGGCTAGTGTAGTCTGCGGGCCTTGGCCAAACAGACTTGCTGGATCTTACAGAACTTCGTTATGCTGCTCGGTTAGGATTTTATGCCCCCAGACCAAATTGGCCACATTTCCTTGAATGACTTGAGGAGGCGAGTTGCAACTCGCCATAAAACTCAAACCAGGACTCAGATGCACAAAATGTCAGTTGCATTGGATCCAGAGCACCAGATTCAACTAGTGGCCCCCCTATGCTATCATTCCGTTGACTGAAAAACCGTTTGTTGGAGTATCTCTGGCACTAGGGTTTTGCTTAGTGCTTATTACATATGTTTGACAAGTTAACAACTTGTTAGGCTAGACATGGCATGAAAAGTGAAGGCATGGCAAGGCAAGACAAGTGAAGGCATGGCAAGTGAAGGCATAGCATGACAAGGCATGGCAAGTGAAGGCATGGCATAACAAGGCATGGCAAGTGAAGGCATGGCAAAGCATGACATGGCATGATAGGGCATGATAGGGCATGATAGGTCATGGCAAGGCAAGGCATGGCAAGGTAAGTGAAGGCAAGTGAAGGCAAGGCAAGGCAAGGCAAAGCATGTCAAGTGAAGGCATGGCATACCATGACAAGGCATGGCATGACAAGGCAAGGCATGGCAAGGCAAGTGAAGGCATGGCGTGGTAAGGCATGGCAAGGCAAGGCATGGCAAGGCAAGGTAATCCAAGGCAAGTGAAGGCAAGGCAAGGAAAGGAAAGGAAAGTGAAAGCAAGGCAAGGCATGGCAAGTGAAGGCATGACATTGCTTCACTCTTGCTACTTTTCTACTATTGTATTTCACCTCTCAAGCATTTTTTGGCTTGTCTGAGGCTTCACGAGACTTCCCCAAGGTAAAACACATCACTAGCTCACTTGTCCTACTGATATAGCTCCCTCACGAGTGTGCCTTTTCCTCTAGTTCAATTTTTTACTTGTGGCGGGGTCCAACAAAGCCCCAAAGGAAAAAATATGTTATCAGTTTCTTTGTTCCACTATTGTAGTTTCCAAACTAGTGAATTTTGGCCTCCCATTTTATCTTTACTTTGTAGTAGATTTGGAAAATCCCTTAAGGGAAAAACACATCAATTGCTTCTCTAGTTTTCTTCCTCAACTACCCAGTTAGGAAGACTAGTTTAGCTTTTAGGAGGTGTTCTTGTTTTATAAATTCCCATGTGACCCAGGATGTCTCGATTCAATACACGTAGTGTGGAAGCTTCTTGGACAAACCACAACTACTGGGATGTGTAAATGACATTATAGCTAATTTATAATCATTAGAGAAGTTATTCAATGTATCAAATCCTATGTTTAACCTCTAGAAGTCTCATTTCCTACGTAAAGCATTTGTTTACAAATGCATTAAAATAACATGTACGAAGAGGTGATGAGTAAAGAAAATGAGATCTTATTGACAATGAATGCAATCTAGATCTATGAAGATTGTGATGGAAGATAGATGGAACATTTCATTGGTTCTTGTTTTCTCGTATTTATTTCTTTATCTTTTCTATATAATTTTTTTATTGGAAACATCTCTTGTGTCACCCATTGTGATTTTGGTCCCTTCCTTCCCTTGTTACTATTAGAGTTTTACCTGTTTTCTCGGTTAGTATTATCCTACAAAATGGAGAAGCCAATAGTTTTTCATAGATCTGTATAGTGCCTAACAAATTCATTTTGCCTTGGGATTTGTGCATAATTGTGATAGGTTTTAGTCACACTAATTTAGCTTCTAAGAGGTGTTCTTGTTTTATAGATTGTGTTAGATGCTCATGCATTTTGTAGGCATGCATGTGCCATCCTTAGGAGTTGAGTTGTATTCAATGTTGCTTCTATTTGTGCATGCATGTTCTATTGTTAGATGAGGGGATAGATTTCTAGGCTAGTAGGGTTCACTACTAGGAAGAGGGTGTAGGTCCCTAGGAGGTGCATGGATTCACAAGTTGCATTCTTCTCCAGTTGGGTGTACACCATTCCTTATATATCTATCCATGTAGGCAAGTACACTACGTAAGGTGATTAGGGTTAGGGTTTGATATTGCCAGATGGAGCTCTCCCTTACATGAATTTAGATACAACATAACCCAAAGTATTCCTATACTATAAAGGAGATGAAGTGCGCACTACTATGTAGCTTAGTATAACTGAGTTTTGAGCTATAATTATAACTCAATATAACTATGTTAGCAAGGAAAATGAAGGCATGGCATGGCAAGGCATAGAAAGGAAAGGCATGGCAAGGCATGGCAAGGCAAGTGAAGGTAAGGCAAGGCAAGGCATGAAAAGGCAAGGAAAGCCAAGGAAAGTGAAGGCAATAAAAGGTAAGGCAAGGCAAGTCATGGCAATTGAAGGTAAGGAATGACAAGGCATGGCAAGTGCATGCAATGAATGAAAAGACATAGCAAGTGAAGGCAAGGAATGGCAAGGCAAGGAACAACAAGGCATGGAAAGACAAGGCATGGAAAGGCAAGGCAAGGCAAGGTAAGTGAAGGCATGGCATGACAAGGAAAGTGAAGGCAAGACAAGGCAAGGCATGGCAAGGAAAGGCATGGAAATGCAAGTGAAGGCATGGCATGGCATGACAAGGCATGGGAAGTGAAGGCATGGCAAGGTATGACATGGCATGACAAGTGAAGGCATGACATGGCAAGGCAAGGCCATGCCATGAAATGATAAGATAAGGCATGGAATGACATGGCATGGAAAGGAAAGGCATGGCATGGAATGACAAGGCATGGCATGACATGACATGACATGGCAAGGCAAGGCATGACAAGGAAATTGAAGACATGGCATGACATGGCAAGTGAAGGCAAGGAATTGCAAGTGAAGGAAAGAAATGACATTGCAAGGAAAGTGAAGGAAAGGAAAGGCAATGCATGGCAAGTGAAGGCAATGAATGACAAGGCATGGAAAGTGAAGGCAAGGAATGGAAAGGCATGGAAAGGTAAGGCGTGGCAAGGCATGGCAAGGCAAGTGAAGGAAAGGAAAGGAAAGGCATGGCAAGTGAAGGTGTGGAGCATGTTTTCCAAGTCATGATAAATAATGTTGTGATTGGAAAAATGCCAGTGGAGAGACAATCCACATTAGTTTGGATTCCATTTGAATCCCATCACATTGATTTGATGTGGATAATTTCACCCTGGAGTTGGCCACTAAGGAGATTAGAATTCTGGTGAATGTCCCCAATGGAAGATTGACCATACATTTTAGAGACACAAGCTGAGGTGGCTTGCCATATGCATAGAGCCAAAAAATATGCTTGACAATTTCATTGTTGTGATAGAGGGGACAATTGGGTTGCATAATTCCTATATACTTCAAGTGCTAGCCAAGAGGAAGGCTACCTAGAATAGAAAACCAAGAAAAAACAAACTTCTTAGGCTTAATGAAATAAATACACACTAAATGTAGCATAATTATCCACTTAGAGGGTTGAGAACACATTCTCTAGAGATTGTTAAGCTTAGCATCAAGCATGAAGATATGGTTCAATTTTGAGAATCATTGTTTGTTAAAAATGAAAGAACATGGGATATTAGAGGACTCAAGGTTAGTAGGAGTTAGTTTCAAACTTATCTTTTGTTTATTCATGATGTCTTTTTGTTCTATGATGGATCCTTGATGAAAGCCTCTAAATTAAGGGAGATTCTAAATTTGTATAAAACAACCACTAGTAAGGAGATTGATATGTTCAAGTCTCTAATTTATTTCAATGTTATTGAAAAGGCTCAAGAAAGGCTATTGCTTCAATAATTTCATTTTTCCTTGGTATGTAATTGGCTACTGTGGAAAGTGGGTAATGGAGAGAGTGTAAGAATTAGGTAGACCCTTGGGTAGGCTATGGGAAATCTTATTGGTTTCCATATGACTTGATACAAAACTCGTAGGTAATTTTCATTTATACACTAGATCATGTGGTAGATCACGTGTCATAAACATATGGCATCAAAGGTAGAGATTATAAAAATTCTTGGGATTTGCAAGAGAGAATGTAGCACAATGGAAATGTTATGTGGAACTTTATCTCATATTCATGTAAGGATTAGGGATGAGGCATATAGTTTGGTTTAGTCCAAGAATCCTATTCGAAGATAATAGATTGCAAAGTTAGGGTACAAAACTATGTTATGTAATGCAGAACAAGACAAAATCATGGTGGTGGAAGCCCCTTTGGAATATTAGAGCTCCTATTAAGACACATGTTTATATGTGGCTGGTGTTGAAAGACAAGGTACTTCTTTGAGATCATTTGCAAAGGAGAAGTAAGAAAGGGCTTGCCATGTGTCCACTTTGTAATATGGATGAAGAAATGATCACCCATCTATTAGTGAAATGCACCTATGTTAGAGAAGGTCCAAGGGAGAGAAGGCCCTATGAATGTTGGATGAGAATCCAACTTATCCAAATAGTAGACAAATATAATAAATTAAACAGAAGGGGAAAAGCCCTGCTAGGAAAACTATGTTTGTTATCAAGAGCCACAAAACAAGTGTTAGTATTTCCAAACTCCATAAATTGCAAGGAACATTCCACAAGTTCATAATATTCAAAGGAAATAAAGGGAAATGATTCCCAAATGGGGAGCCATTGACAAAAACTAGGGACAAAATAAGGCAAGAGATCCTTCAGTACTATTGATACCTCGTTCTCCATTTAGATTACAAAGTTCTCCATAAATATACTTACAAAGGTGCAGATCAAGGCATGTACACCTTTTTGGCCACTGTGATGCGTGGCACAAAGTTTTGCAAGCCTAGATTTGGAGGCCTTGTCCTGATACATACACTAAGTCAATTTAACTATGCACGAATAAAATATAAATTTCGTTAAAGAATTTTGATATAATATTATGAACAAATTCAAATACTCGGGTACTCTCCTCACTAGGCTTCCTCCATGCATCTGACTTCTCATATGATTTTACAAGTTCTTTCCATACTTTTAAACTGACATCAATTTGCCTTTTTTTGAGCCTCTGCTTGGGTGGGATTTTTTTTATCTTCTTTGTTTGGTTGCACCTGAATATCTTGCAATTATGAGACATTTGTCTTTTCACCTTTTTTACTGACCAACCTACGCCAAATTCAGACTCCATGTCACGATTTACAAATTTCTGCAGGTGCATTGGGATCTTTGAGAACGACAAATGGAGATGGTCTTTGAACCGTTGAAGGCATGATTCCTTCAACCTATTCACAAAAAAATTCCCAACATCTGACATTCGGATTTCGCTTGAGATCATGTTGTATTCTATCCTTGTATCATAGTTCCCAATGCAATATCCAAAACATGGCATGGTGGAATAAGTTTGGGTCCCAGGAGTGGCTTCGGCATTGGAGGTCTCCACTCTCTATTCCAATTTTTTTGAGGTTATCGTCAATGATTTCCTTCTTGATATTCTGCTCGATCTAGGAGTGGTTGGGGAACCAATTGATTCCCTTTGACATGGTTGATTCACTTGCAATGTTTCAGGGGTGTTAGCGGATCATTTTTCTATGTATATTGCAAGCATTTTCAAGTCTACACAGTCAAGTCTTTTAACGGCTTACATCCCCAATATCAAAGCCAAGGCCTCTTTTGCCTGGTCAGTCTCATGTCCCTAGATATATAAAACATTTTTTTTCGTTTTAAAATTTTCAATAAAAAACAAAAAACTAAAAAACAAAAATAAAAATTGAGACAATTAGAAATCTATAAATTGACAATGACTTACCTCATTGTGGCTAGAGTTTGCTTCCTTCCCTCTGCTTGACATTTTAATTGAGCTAGGGAAAATCCCTTCTGTCACAATTTGGTCAAGTGTACTTGGTCACAATTTTCGAAGGTGCTTATTTCTTCTCCCTTCTTCCTCATTTTTTTCCCTCTTCTAATAAGGACAACCAAATGTCAAACCCAACTTTATATTATAGTGTTGTTTCAAAGACAAAGTGTTAATATAACTCTCCCATGTTTTCTTTATGCTAATCTTGCAATATATTAGACCATAAAACATGAGGAAATTTATAGATCAAGAAGTCCAAATCTAACAGTTGTGAAAATTGATAATTTTGTTACCTGAAAATTGTGGAAATGGAACTTCCTGCTATGATGATCTTTGATGTAGCAGCTTGTTCAAAATGAAAATCATGGAAATGGAAATGGAACCTCCGTTCCACCTATGAAAAATTTAGTTCGCCCTTAGGAAATCCCCAAATCGTGCTCTGGTCGCACCCTATCTCCGTTTTCCTGAGGAAACCCCCAAATCATGTTTTTGTCCACCCGTAGTTTGAAAATTAGTTGCTCTAGTCACACCCTATCTTCGTTCGCCCTAGGAAACCCCCAAATTGTGTTTTTGTGCACCCATAGTTTGAAAATGAGTAATTCTCTCCTCTGCTTGCGGGTTTTGTATATTTTTTAGGTTTGAGATATCAGTCGGTGCTAAAGTCAGCGCCATCTACGTTGACTAAGTGCATGGATGTAATATACACTGGGTGCAATAATGGGTGAAAAAAACACCTAGATTTGTGCCTAAATGATGGCCAAATGCCTACATTTGCGCCTAAACGATGGTAAAAGACTACACCATCTCCAACAACATGTCTATTATGGTTGTAATTACCATGTGGTCTATGATGATGGTTGTAGTTACCATGTGGTCTACGATGATGGTTGTAGTTACCCGAGGTAGAATATTTGTTGATATTATGTTGGGGGCAATGACAATGCCAACTAAGGTAAAATGTAGCCAAATCATAACCATTATGTATGAGTTAATACTAAACACCCTTGCAACTTTAATAGAGAGTATGGTCATTGTACTCACCATTGTCCAGAGTTCCCAAGACTTTGTGAGTTGTAGAGTCACTGCACTCAACCTAGTATGTTCGACAACACATGTATTCCAATAGAGGACGAACACCTTCAGTAACCACTCACACAACCAAATCAAAGATCAACACACCGATTTTTTAATGTGGTAAAACCCCTATGGGGAAACATCCATGACCCCAGCCAACGAGGCCACTTGGAACAATTTATTAATGCAAAAGAAAAATATTACAGAGAGATTTTACAAGAGAGTTTCTCAGAATCGATCATCGACAAATGACCCTCCATGCTCTTTAAAT
>SNQJ01S0081502.1:8982-30286 GCA_010110895.2 Picea sitchensis
TTCTGGAGGAAACCACCACCATTGATCGGTTTCGGTGTTGAGAGACACACCCTAGCCCATCGGAGATACCATCCAGGTATTTCACCATACTTTTCAGGAGTATCCATTGCAGAGTGCGCAGCTCAGCCAGTGAGGGCGCAAGTCAGTTTGAGGGTTTGGAGAGTTGCATGAAATCCGAGTCCAGATTGCAATTTCCTTCCAACCCATTTGAGATCCAGCCACGACGCTTATATTGAGCCATCTATCGTCGGATTCTGACGGTGGAATCTTGCATATCGCCTCATCCAACCATTTAGGGCGCAGCTCGTCCGGACAGACATTCGGGGTTGCATGCAGAGTATCAGGGCAGATCCGAGCAATTCCTTCCAACCCAGTTCCGCATTTGGCGAGATGATTGTTTTGAGCCGTATAGCATCAGATTCCGTTGGTGGAATCCTTTGGGACGCATCCAGTGTCCCAAGAGGTGCGCAAATCCCCCAGGGATCCTGATCCAGTGCCTCAGAGACCAGATCTGAGATCCGGCACTCATCCATTTCAGTCTAGAGGCCAAGGCGCTTCTATTGGAGCAGTTTCCAGTGCATTCTGACGGTCTATTCTTCCGGACGAGTTTTCCAGCTGGTACTGGTTACCGTACTTCTCCGGAATCGCATATTTTGTCGATCTATCCGTGCATGCATCAGATCTGCTCTCATCTTCTGATCACGGGTAATTTTATGCTATTTGTCTGTATTCCAGTGATGATCCATGAGATCTAGTTGACGTTTATATTCTATATTTCCAGTAGGCTATTGTATTTCCATGCTTGAACCATATAATACATGATATTGGGTTGTTGATGTTCTTTACTTCTGCATGCGTCCTTTATATGTTGTTAAAACCATAAATATGCAACATGCACATGCAATAACCATCAAGATCTCAAACATACAACTGAAACGAATCCAGAAGCCCCCAGTGTATCAGATCTGCAAGACAGAACAATAGATCAGTAGCAAATATCTTGATCAGTGGGATCAAGGATATTTCAGAACGTCTAATTGCTACATGCCCCAACCTTTACTTTTGTAAGTTTTTCAACCCTCGACATTTGTTCTTCAGTTTCATTGTGGGATAATGGTTGGCATCTGTGTTTGGCCCCTGTCATCGTTCTCTAGTGCGGCTTTCAGTATCTCGCTATTATGTGCTCTACATTTAAGCTTGTTGGTGGCAAGAGATTTGCCAAAGGAACCTCCCCCCTATTGCTATATGCAGATTCATGGATCCTTTTCGATCGGTTTGAAGGATAACTGGTAAGTTGACCCTGCTAATCCTGATTCCTCACCTCTACATTGTTCATACCTATGACACACGGTTCGAGTTCAAATTTAGCTTAGGCGAGGATTAGGTTTGATTCGAATTCGAATTTTCTGATAAGGTTCGGATGATGTTTGCCATTAAGTTCGGCTATATTATATATATATATATATATATATATATATAAGGATTAGCTCAAATGGTCTAGAGCCAGACATGAGTTTATCATGCTTGTTGTTGGTCACGGGTTCAACTCTCTTGATCCCCCAGGGCGACACCCCATAATCAAGGTCAACGGTTACCCCGCTTACCATCCATGGAACATAGGGAAGTATTCGGAGGGTTTTTCCCAAGTACATTTCCTCATAAATGTGTGTGTGTAGACAATGAAATTCAGATAAAATTCAAATGTCTTAATGAAATTGGGATGAAATTCGCCATTGAATTCATTCATATATATATATATATATATATATATATATATGTAAACTATCATTAACTTTAATTAAATTTAATATATAATCCAATATAATATTGATATATTAAGTTTTTGATGTATATAATACAAATAAAGTTGGCCATTAAATTTGTTTATATATATATATATATATATAATTTAATTAAATTTAATATATAATCCAATATAATATTAATATATTTTATTTTTAATATATCTAATACAATATTTATATAAAGTAAATTATAAAACTATCTTAATGAAATCTCATATTAAAAAGCGACAACGCCCAGGCCAAGCGTCAATCCTCTATGCATGTATGCAAGGCCTCCATCAATGGTCTCTTCGAATACATTTTATGTACATTCATTAGCTCTTGGAGGCACGATGGCCCTCATACAACATACGTTGGATGCTTGCACGTGTGTCTTCATTATAAATGCAAAATTTGGATACAGATGGCCCTATTATAGAAACCCTTCATATGCATGCTTGACAACCCTGTTTCACTCAGTAGTTATGTTGGCCTCCTCTTCAGATAAATTAACAGATCATTTACCTTGCAAATTTTACAAACCAAATTTGATATGAAGCACAACGAATTAAATTAAATTTGAATTTAAATGACTTTAAAATTCAAAGAAATTCGAACTCCAAAATTAAAATACGGCAAACCCTATAAGGTAACATGTATACAATGAAATGAAGCAAACGTAAAACCAAACCTAAACATATCTTTTGAGGCTTGCCAAATTTTGAACCTAGAGGTTCAAATTCGGAAAACCCTGTGACATTGGTTCATATGGGTTTCTTTGACTATGCAATGGATCCATGGGATTTGCAAGAGATTAGTTGGGTCTTCTGAAGTCATGAAGAACAAGTACACCATAATCGCTCCACTATCTCCAGTCTGGTTTCAAAGATTCAAGAATTGGAACAGCAGATTACAACTCAGATGGCTAAGATAATGGGTTAAGTGTTGAAATCAAGGAAGCAGATAGCTATAGTGTTGAAATATTGTAACTTCGAAGAATATTCTAATTATATTTGAGTCATTATCTTATAGATCAAATCCCCTTTCGTGGATTGATCATGTCGAGTCTTGTATAGGACCAAATCCCCTTTTGTGGATTGATCATGTCGGGTCTTGTATAAGACCAAATCCCCTTTTGTGGATTGGTCAAACCATATTATATGGTGGTATTTGTAAAATTGGCCCCTAGGGATTATAAAGTGGTTTTAACCACTCTTGGAAGAAGTCGGCCCTACTAAGTGAAGAGACATAACCCTAGCACCTCCTCACTAGTATTTGTAAGTGAGGATGGCGCCTCATTTGTTTACTCACTCACTCACACTTCTAGTGCGCATCTTTTGAAGGAAGCTGCAATGGCAAGAAGGAGAAGAGAGGCGCATGCTCAATCCTAGATTATTCTTGGTGGTTTTGTCTTAGTCTTGACATTGTATTGGCAATCTATTATTGAGGAAGTTTTTTGTTGGGTTTTCTCCCCCATGAGGGTTTGCTTGGTGAGTATGGTTGTACCCTGATCGCTGAAAGTGGGCTCTATCACTGATCTACTCAATCTGTATGATCTATAAATGGCACAGACTCTCCATCTATTCAAGATCACTTAGATCTCGGCATCACACCGAAGATCTCCACCTTGGTCTCCCACCAAGGATTTCCTCCTACTCTTGGCCTCTCACCAAGAGTCTCTACTCTTGGCATCTCACCAAGAGTCTCCCCCTCTTGGTCTCTCACCAATACCTCCTAGCATCTCACCAAAGGTCTATCATGTCTCTCGCCAGAGTCACCTCCACACAGAAGTGGATCTAGAACCTGATCTACATGTCTCATAAGCCATTTGAGGCTCAAGCCTCTGTGGTGCACTGTTGCTCCTCCTCATCATCCTCGATGCTTTGTAGCACCAACTCTGTCTACTCATTTTGCTCTGGCCCCGTAGCTATCTTGGGTGGACCAGGTCCACCCTCTGAAGAGCTGTCGGGGACCTTGGTCGATCTCCCTCTGAATCACTAAATAGACAAGTAGTCCTCATCAGCTCGGTCTCTAACTAATCTTGGATGGTGTAATGGTAGATAAAAGTAGCAATGAATGCACACTCTCTGCAACCGTAGATCTTGAACTACATCTCTCTGGCTGATAGATTTGTTGACCCATCTGTTTGCTTCTTCTTCTTCTTCTTGGGTTCTTGTCTGCATAGTATTATCTCTCCCTGAAGCAAAGCATCTCCTCTGTCATGTCTCCTGCCTTGCTAACATTTGTTGCTCTCTCCTCCCACGTGGTTAGGCCAAACTTGGGACCACCAGGCCTCCACCGGTAGGTGTTCTTCCCCTTCCCTTTGTCAAAAGAGCAAGTTCCTCATCACCCTGACCACTTTGCTGCTGCCTCTGTCCAGAAGCATTTGATGCTAATCTGATCTCCTCCGGGCGAAGTCATCCCACATCCTCTCATGTAGGCATAACCTCCTTGGAATGATACCCCACAGTACAAATGGACCCCACCGATTTGGTGAAGCTATTCTTAAGATTGCCTCACCAAGAGTTGGAGTTCACCACCTCTCCGACATTTGCCAACTCATCTCTAGATTTGTGTGTATCTACCAAGGAATGAAGTCACCGATTCATCCTTGAGAATGTGAATGCCCCTCGATCGGTCATGAAGAACCATAATCCGGTTCTGGCTAGGCTCGTACAACTTGCACCAAGATGCCCACATCTCAAATGCCTAAGCTTTCCCAGTCAAGTGGGGAATAATGTGATCTCTCCATGACATCACATGATCCTCTTTGCCTTGGTGTCCTCCTCTGAGATTACGCTGCCAAAGGCAGGCGATGTGAGGGAATGGGAGGAACAAGCTGCCTCGACTATATCCCATGGCTCGAGGTCCTCTAAGATTAAAGACCATCCTAGCCTTCCAAGGCGACCAATTACTATCCCGACTGCTTTGTCCTCCATCGAGAAATGTGACATATGCGCCCGTGGCAACCACTCGATGCTCTGATGCAAAGAACGTTGCCTCACTCCACGTCAACCGCGGTCGAAAGAGACAACAAATCCACACGACCTCACTCTAATCTCTAGGTGTGAAAGGGAATTAGATCTTTCTCTGACTCTCCTCCTGTCCTACGGTGTGAGAAGAGATTGTCCACAAGTGTCAAAAATCGGCCCAACAAATCTGCCCACAAGCTGTCGACAAACTCTGTCAACACGTTGTCTAGAAATTTGCCCTGAACTGTCCAACTAGCATTAACTGAGAGGAACTTTCAAATTTGAATTTTACTCAATGTTTTGGACTTTAAACTTGCTGTCCAAAACAGCCAGCAGCAAATCTGATATAAAAGATTCTCAATTTGCCCAAAAGTGCTCCAAAATCGTAAGTCTAAGCCACCTTTAACTCACGATGCCATGTTGAAATTAGCGAGGTCTATGGGGCTGCCATCCCAAAATTATGTCCTTGACCTTAGTATGGCTCAAGTTTCAAGCGGCTTAATGGTTGTCTTCTTTCTTCGGGTACTAGGACAGCAAGCAGATCATCCCACTTCACGCTTCGATGTTTTATAGGTTAAGTGCTCTTTTAAGGTGCCCTTGCAAGTGTTTTTCTTATCTCAATGTTAGCACATGCAAAATATAACTTAAAACACATAACACTACCTCTAGATCTTGAACTTTAAAATGTTGATCTACACTTTTAAACATGCATAAATTTGACACGAATATTTTTGGTCAACATGACCCTCGATAAAAACCCCCAGGGAAAAACGGTTTGGGATATATGTCTATATAATTGTGATTAAAAGAAGAGATACAACAAACTAATGAAATACAAAGCTGGAACTGTGCTCTGTAGAAGCTCCTCCACAAGCCTTGCCACGGGATCGAGGAGAAAGAGATGCCCAAGCGTGGTAAGCCCTCTCCTTTGTTGCTATTCTCCCGAGGCAAGGGCACCCAAACTCATCTGTTGCCCAATGAAGAAATCCCTCCACGAATGTCCTCTCATGTGCTTTGCCTCTCAAAGCCCATGGGAGCTTTCCAGATCCTCCCAGCCAGTCACATACCGAGGGTAGGCTGCCAGGTCCTCTCAACTCATCGCCCTCCTCAAGCAGAAATGATCACCATAAAAAAAACTGGGCCAGAAACTGAATGTCTCTCTCCACAGAAACTAGCTCTCA
This sequence comes from Picea sitchensis, assembly GCA_010110895.2. Taxonomy (NCBI): domain Eukaryota; kingdom Viridiplantae; phylum Streptophyta; class Pinopsida; order Pinales; family Pinaceae; genus Picea; species Picea sitchensis. Next base: position 14,920 of record SNQJ01S0081502.1, read on the forward strand.
GCTCTCCTCTCCCAATGCATCAAACCTCAACTTGGTCACGACAAGTCCTCCTCTCTTCATGAGCAAATGAAGGATGATAAATGCACCCCTCTCCTCAAGATGCGCCCCTACTCCATGCAAAGTGCTCCCTCCAAGAATGAAGGCTAAAACTCCATGGATAACCTCTCCTCTTTGAAGCTCAAGCCTACAAGTTCTTCCTCAAGCTCTCAGGGTTTTGCTCAAGCCCTCATGAAGTGCGCCCCTCTCGTCCTCAAGATATGCACCCCTCTCCTCCTCAAGATATCGCCTCCTTCTCTTCTCCAAAAGTCTCAAGAGTGAAGATGAGTCCAAAATGCCTTTACCCTCTCTTCAGCCTCCTCCTTGCAACCCTAAAAGATCAATGGCCTAAGATTAGATCTAGCCAAAGTCTAATCAATGGATGAGATCAAATCCAAAAATCTCACTAAAGAAAACCACTTTCCTTAGTTGCTTTATATCTATTAATTCACCCGGTATTGAATTAATTGTCGCTTTATGACTTAAGTGACACCTTTCACTTTTGACTTAAAACTCTAAGTCAAGTGAAATTAGAATCATAAAGTAAAGTCTGAGGCTAAAAGTCTTCCCCCTTTTTGCTTATAGACTCATAAGCACATGGGGATACACTCAAGGTATCAAATCTCAACGATGTCGGCTTCATGTTGTTGATGGTCGTGTGTCGGACCTCGGTTTGGTGATATTGTTTCTTTAGTGTTATGCTAATTGATGTTGACACTTTTGACTTAAAACTCCTAAGTCAAAGTGAAATTAGAATCATAAAGTAAAGTACAAGGGTAATAGTCTTCCCCCTTTGTGCTTAGAGACTCATAAGCACATGGGGACCACTTTCCAAGGTATCCAAATCTCAACAGTATCAGCTTCATGTTGTTGATGATCGTGTATCAGACTCAGTTTGGTGATATTGTTTCTTTAGTGTTATGCTAATTGATGTTGATGTTTCCACATCATACAGATGATGATGATGATGCTACTCCAACTCCATGTTGTGAATATGCCAATCAGTGTTCCAGATGTTGATGATGTTGTTGCCCCCTCTCTCTCTCTCTCTCTCTCTCTCTCCTGATGATGTTGTATTCGGTTATATCAATAGAATACCCTTCCCGTTAAGGGGGAGTGTTTAAATATTGTAACTTCAAAGAATATTCTAATTATATTTGAGTTATTATCTTATAGATCAAATCCCCTTTTGTGGATTGATCATGTCGGGTCTTGTATAAGACCAAATCCCCTTTTGTGGATTGGTCAAACCATATTATAGGGTGGTATTTGTAAAATCGGCCCCTAGGGTTTATAAAGTGGTTTTAACCACTCTTGGAAGAAGTCGGCCCTACTAAGTGAAGAGACATAACCCTAGCACCTCCTCAATAGTATTTATAAGTGAGGATGGCGCCTCATTTGTTCACTCACTCACTCACACTTTTAGTGCGCATCTTTTGAAGGAAGCTGCAGTTGCAAGAAGGAGAAGAGAGGTGCATGCTCAGTCCTAGATTATTCTTGGTGGTTTTGTCTTTAGTCTTGACATTGTATTGGCAATCTATTATTGAGAAAGTTATTTGCTGGGTTTTCTCCCCAATGAGGGTTTCCCAGGATAAAATGCTGTGTACCTTGTGATTGTGTTTCTTTCAGTGATCCTCTTTATGCTGTTATTTTGGAAATGCATTGATAACCTAATAACAGCTCTAAATTTAACATATAGTAGAGGCAGATTTTAGTCTTCTTTGCATTCTGGCTCTCAATCCGCGTTATGGGGAACAGTCTATAGCATTAACTCAGAAGATGGCAAAATGCTCATCCAGAGCTGACAGGCTGGGAGAAGAAACGGTGAACTAGTTTGACAAAGAGATGGCAGCTGCTGATCAGGAGAATGTCACAACTAGTACAGGCCTGGATGATGCTTCCACTATATATGCAATCTGTTAGTTATCATATTTTTCCATATAACTAGAGTATTAGGCATCTATTACAAATTTTACAGTGCTAAGATAGTCTGGGCTATTTTGTTTAAAAGCCAAGCCAATTTGTATTGCTGGCTGGTTATAGGTTTGGTCAAGGATTGCAAAGTAGGTAGTTTGAATCACTCTGAACAGTGCATGAATGTAATACAGTAATACCAGCTACACTTTTTGCTGTAGTCTTTTTATAATACAATTTTCCCAGCTAATGTTAAAATATATATATATATATATATATATATATATTTGGCCAAGGCAAGAAAGACTTATTAGAAATTGTATCCAAGGAATGTTGCACGTTCACCACAAATATGGTCAGGCCCAAGTGTATTGTATGACTATTTCTAAGAAATAAAAAGTTTTTGCAAATTCTCTTAGCGTTTTATTTTATTGCACCTTAACATTGAAACTTTTGTTGAGATTTAACTAAGTTTCACGTCCGAAAAATGTACAAATAAGTAGAGACATCTTTCCATAGACACCTTTAAGATGACACAGAAATTGAAATTGAAGTTGCATTAATGTCCTTGATTAATACCCTTAAGTAGCCAAAAAACGCTCAGTATTGATGAAATTTGAAAGGCAACTCAACATGTATTCTACGTCAAGAAAGGAAGAGCTTGTTGCACCTTTCAGTAAAAATATGTCTAAGCTATGTATAATTTTAAAGAAGTAATATAAAAGACTATTCAAGTGTACACTACAAAACCCAGCTATGTGGGCCTAGTATTGCTCCACATAACTGGGATAAAATGAGATGGAGTGAGGTCAGGAATAGGAAACAGTTAGCTGTCATCTCTACAACATTGAAGTCACCCAAAACCTTGTGAAGAATGTTCACTGCAGTAGAAATTATCGAGGACAGGAAAGAAGTCAAGACTGTACTCGCTCCAATGGATTCTTGGTGATATCTGCCATCCCACCCACAGACATTCACTGGAGTATTGCTAAAATCTAGATGTTTCTCACAGAATGTCTTGTTTAATTGCATACATTTTATCTATTCAAATAAAGTCTTGAAATAATATCTAAGTTACTAGGACACAGATAGTGATCCAGAAGTGGATCCAAGGACAGATACAGGTATGTCAGTTCTTAAAAACTTTGGTTAGGAAACAGTTTGATATGGCATGTATTAAAATAGATATAATATATATGGTGGAAAATAATTGCGTTACAGTATGATACTAATTCTACATCAGATTCGATAAAGAAGCAGAGTAACTTCCAAAAATGGACGTTAATGAATCAGCCTTCATGCAGATTTTGTGGTTTTGAATATCATTACTCATAAAGTAAACAAAATAATGGGTGAAAGCGTTCTCACCTGAAACGTCAGAACAAAAACATACAGTCATATCCAAAACCCCAATGAATAAATCATGAAGCTGTGAAAACTTACATGCTTAGATATAAAATAACTACCAAACTTGCCTAATATCTTACTGTCAGCATCTGAAATGATTTCTGGGCAGCAAGAAACAAAATTAGTTTGATAAGCTTCTTCAAACACAAGGCTACTAATTGGCATATGCATGTACATGATAGAAACTTTTGCAAAAAGGGAGCTTAGTTGATGGGTGGCTAGATGGCATAGATAAGTCTAATGATGCTAGGTTGCCTAGTTAATGACATTTGGTTGTCTAGTTGTTGAAACTGCAATGAATGTTGATTTATTTAATCTTTCTATGCTCTTTTTCTTCTTTTTCCTTTGTTCAGAGGGGTTCGAGCAGAATCAAGCAGAATCGTGAGCAGGGTTCAAGCAGAATCATGAGCAGAATTCTAGCAGGTTTGTGACAGGTTTGAGGGTGCGAGCAAGTTCGTGACAGGTTTGGGCCCATTCGCCCACGAGTTTGTGGTCTCCCGCATCAAGTTTGCAAGCAGATTCATGAGCACTGCACTGCAGCATGCTACATTGAGGAGTTTGTGGTCGCCTGCAAGTTTGTGGTTGCCCATGAATTCCTGGTCCATGACATGTTTCCCGCGTGTTTGTGGTCGCCCACGAGTCAAAGTTGCAAGCAGAATCGTGTGTAGGGTTCGAGCAGGTTTGTGACAGGTTTGAGGGTGTGAGCAAGCTCGTGACAGGTTTGGGGTCGGCCGCGAGTCTTGGTCGCGAGCAGATTTGCGAGCAGGGTTTGTGACAGGTTTGTGGGTGCGAGCAGAGGATTGTGGTCGCCTGCGATTCAAGGTCGTGAAGTAAGAGCAGGTTTGTGACAGGTTGTGGTCGCCCGCAAATCAAGGTCACGAAGTGTTTCCCACGTGAAGGGTTTCGTGGATAGTGGAGGATTGTGGCCGCGAGAGGAGACAAGGTCGTGACCGCAAAAGGGGACAACCATGGGCATGATCGTGGGTCAGATAGAGCAGGGATCGTGTGGAGCGATTGAGCATAATCGTGGCCACGAGTGAGCAGGATTGTGGTCACCCGCGAGACCAATGCCTCCAGGCGACTCATCACTCCAGCCGATTATAATGACCCCTATACAAAGTATCTAACCCCCCCTATTAATGGGCACAGATTCATCTGCAGTCGATCTAAGGAAGATACACAGGATTCAAGAGAGGGGTACATTAACATGATCATTCAGGGTCTATTTATGAGACTAGAACGCCTGGAATCATCGAACCTAGCATTACGGATGGAGGTCCCTACACCAGCCCCCTAGCGACATGGAGCAAGAGACCCTACACCAACCCCCTATTGACTCCCTACAAGTAGAGATTATTGACCTTAAAAACAAGCAAGAGGAAATCAGGTCTCAACAAGCTACCTTCAAACATGAAATAGAAACACACATCAATTCATGGGCACAGGTCATTAGAGGCAGGGATAAAGTCCCCCCCCCCCTCTAGCAGCTGTAGAAGAGGTAGTGCAAGCTAAACTCATGGAGGAATGAACTAGACGGGCACGGGACCTGAATCTCAAAGTGAGAGGGCTCCCTCTACCTCTTCCATCTGCAGATCCCATGGTGATTGGAACCTCATTTCTCAAGGATAATCTCAATCTCCAGGATGTGACCCTTGATAAAGCTTGGATTGGGTCCAATTCCACTCTCTTTCGACGATTCAGGTCTGCAGTTGATCGACTCTGGGCTCTCAAAGCTAAGCGAAAGTTATTTTCACTTCCCAATAGGACCTCCCTTGACGAAGATCTCACTAGATCACAGGTTGCGGAGCTCAAACGCTCTAGGGAGCAGGTTACAGCAGCACGCCAAGCAAGGAAATGGACAGTCATTAGGAACCTCAAAGCAGTCATCAGAGACTCTTTTCCACCTGGGTGAGTACCTCGATTTGGGGCTTCCAAATGACGAGCCCGATGGGAGAGACGACAGGGCGCATGCATTTCCATAAGTTGTTGGAACAACAATGGGTCTTTCTGGTCATCATCGAATCTACTATATGATGCTCTTGGGTCATCATCGGACATTCTATTCATTACCGAGACGCACGAGAGCCTTGTTCGGCCTCTCCTGGACATTGCAGGATACCATCAGCGTTCAGCATGTAGACAAGAGACGGGAGTTCGGGGGTATCAAAGGTTCAGGTGGTGTTGCTTGCTTCATTAGAGAATCCCTCCAAAACAGGATCTCTTTGGTGGCACGAATGACTTTGCCCGGTTTTTTTGGGTTCAGGTTCGTAGTGTTTCCCCTCTCGCAAGGGACATTTACATTGCAGTCTTCTACTTTCCTCCAGCATCTTCATCATACTCCATTCATAATAGACTTGATGGTGACCCCTTTATTGATTTATATGCCAGTATCACCTAGTACACGACAGTTGGGGGGGTGGTTCTCCTAGTTGACTTCAACTTCTGCAACTGAGCCCTCCAGATTCCTCTCCACGACTGGCCAGATGACATGTTCTGCATCCAGGAGATCGATCCAAAATCAATGGGGCTTCACTAGATGTCTTACTATGCATTGGGGCCTCTCACAACTTATGGTCAGCACCTTTTACACTTAGGGGAATCTCAGGAATCGTTGATTCTGAACGGGCTCCCATGTTTCACAGATTCTCTCCTTTTCACATGTTGGCCCCATGGAGGGGGTGCGAGTGTTGTCAATTATGTCCTTTCTAGCCATAACTTACTCCCCTTTATTCATCACTTCTCTACTTCCTCCATCCCCCTCGCAGACCATGCCCTTCTTGTTAGAAAAGTGGGTGTGCTCGTTTAACCATAGACAATATAGCAATATTGTCACCCGACCATAAGCATGAATGCCACCCCTGAGCACCTTGACCTTGACAGAGAGAAGAATTCTGGTAGAAAATCAATAGCCAACCAAGGCTAATGCACCAAGCAAAGATAACCAAGACTAATCAGAAAGTCCAACCCAGAAAAACCGAAATTACAGGTTGCAGTAAATGCAGCTGCAGCTGCTCCCTAGACTTGCGCACTACTGGATTTCTGCAGTTTCGACTTGTGTGTATCAAATGAGTTATGGCACCTTGTATTTATACTGTTCTTTCTAGGCTGTCTAGGCCGACTTCTCTTTTTGGGTGCTAAAGTCTTAATATGAAATATTCTCTTTAGCCGACTTTACTTCTAGGGTTCTATCCAAGTCTTTTAGGGTTATTCTTGCTCCCGGAATATGCTAACCTCATCGAAGGTCATAAATGGAGGTTAATACCACCTGCAGCTACCATAATATCAACACTCCCTCCTAGCTAGGAAGGTATAAAAGGTAATGGTCTTGAGCACAAACAAACCATTCAACCGGTACCATCATCATAGCCACACGGGCTATCTCATGATCAAATCACGAGCACCGTCAATATTATTCAACTGGATAATCTCCATGACAATTAGTACAATGTCATCTGATAGAACACAACTGTGTTTATCCATAGTAGTACATAACTACTATCCAGTGGTACACAACCACACCAAGTAGCACACGGCTACTTAATCAGTGACACATAGTCACAACCAATGGAACACATCCACCACAGTAGCATACATCTACTGTCCAGAGACATACAGTCTCCATTGCAATCATATCATCTGATATCAACCTGCACAGAAACAATATCATGATGTAAACTGAGTCATCTGGGCCATTCTTCCACTCACATTTGTGAGATCTGGAAGAGCATCTGCCCTCATACAGTAAAAGCATCAACCATGGGCTATCTGGACTATTCTTCCCAAGCATGGAAGAATAATTGTCCCTGATTTCTGAGCCTGGACCATTCACCTAACTGGTCCATTCCTCTGACACTAAACATAGTGCAACCTGGAGAGAATGAGTCTGCCCTAGGGAATGCATGTCCCTGATTGTTGAACCTGGACCATTCACCTAACTGGGCCATTCCTCCGGCACTAAACATAGTGCAACCTGGAGAGAATGAGGTTGCCCTGGGGAATGACTGTCTGGACCATTTCCTAAGGAAATGACTGTCCTGCACCAACCTCCAAAACAGACCATTCTTTGAAACTACTCACAATTGTGAACTTCAAAAGAATGACTGCTCGGCGAGGCGGACCATTCTACTTGACCACTACTTAGAGTGATTGCCAAGAAGAATGATTGCCCTAGACCATTCCCCCACACTGGCCACGAGGGGAATCGTTGTCTATGGTACATCAGCAATCTATCGAACCATTTTCATTACGAAAATGACTATTTGATCTGGACCATTTTCCAAACTGGAAAATGCTTGTCCGTCAAAAATCTGAAGCCACTTTCCGAACTGGAAAGGAACTGCCCATACTGGACCATTTTCCAAACTAGAAAAGGATTGTCCATAAATCAATTGTATATATATCAGTGCTCCCTCCCAACCTGGGGAGCCATCTCTTCCCTTTCAACTAAGGGAGTTATCTCCACGAGCCCCATCTTGTCTCGTAAGTATGCAAACTTTATCCTGGACAAAGGCTTTGTCAAAATATTTGTTTTCTGCTCATCTGTGGGAGATATACTGGAGCTTCACTTCCCCTTCCTGGACTTTATCTTGAATAAAGTAGTATTTGATCTCAATGTGTTTCGACCGTTCATGAAACACTAGGTGTTTGAATAGCCTTATACAGCTCTGATTGTCACCGTATATTACGGTCGAATCTGGAACCTGATCAAATAATCCAGAAATCAGCTTTCTCAGCCATACTGCTTCTATACATGCCTCACATGATGCGATATATTCTGTTTCTGTTGTGCTGAGTGAAACAGAGTTTTGTTTCCTGCTGCCCCAAGATATCATAGCGGAGCCCAAGCTGAAACACATCCCTGAAGTACTCCTTCTGTCTTTTGTACTCCCTGCCAATCTGAATCTGTGAATCCATGAAGCGGTATATCACTGGATGCGGTATATCTTAAACCATAGTTTAGCATCCCACGAATATATCTTAGAACATGCTTTGCAGCTATCCAATACTCATGTCTGGGTTCCACCTGAAACTGGCTTAGAGTGCTTACAGCAAAGCAAATATCTGGTCGAGTATTCACTAAATACATCAATGACCTAATCAATTGTCGATATAGGGACGGGTCTACTGGATCAGAATCTGAGTCTCTTACTTTCCTTATATTTGTGGTCATAGGAGTGTCCATGGATTTGCAATCCATCATTCCAATCTTCTGAAGAATCTTCACTGCATACTTTCCTTGTCCAAGGAATACTTCACCATGCTTTTGGCATACTTCTAGCCCCAAGTAATAATGCATGAGACCAAGATCTTTCATATCGAACTCAGAAGCTAGTTCCTTCTTACACTGGGTGATGAGAGAATCTTCACCTGTCAAGAATAAATCGTCGACATATAGCAGTAGAATCACCGGTGCAATGTTCATGACTTTGTAGTAGAGATTTGGATGTGCATGACTCTTGGAGAAACCAAGTCTTATTAAGTAGTTGTCTATTCTGGCATACCAAGCTCTTGGAGCTTGCTTGAGTTCATACAAGGCTTTCTTTAGTCTGCAAACATGAGTGTCTCTAGAGTGTACTTCAAATCCTGGAGGTTGTTCAATGTATACTTCGTCTTCGATTGCTCCATTGAGAAAAGTTGTCTTTACGCCCATCTGATGTAAACTCCATCCCATGGAAGCAGCAAGAGACATAATGGCTCTAATAGAAGTATATCTGGCAACAAGAGCGAATGTCTCGTCATAGTCTTCTCCCTCCTTCTAGGAGAACACTCTAGCTACGAACCTTGCTTTGTATTTGTCCACACTTTCGTCTATTGTATGTTTGATCTTATAGACCCATTTTGAAGTTACTACTGATTTTTCTTTGGGTTTAGGCACAATTTCCCATACATCATTTTTCATGATGGACTGGTGTTCTTCTGTCATGGCTTCTTTCCATTGTTTCTTCTGATCTGCCTCTTCAAATGTGGTGGGTTCTTCATTTAGAAGCGTTGTCATACATCTTGCATAGTTGGAGAATCTTTTGGGCTTTTTGCTTTTTCTGAAGGTGCCACTTGGGGCTTTGAGTCTTTTTGCTTCTTGTAGAGTAGCTTCAAGCCAATCTGGACGTTTCTTGGTTTTGGGTACAGTGACTGATTCAATAGGTTCATGGTTTCTTGGTTATGTTTCTTCATTCTGACTTTCTGGAAGACATGTGTTTTCTTCTTTAGGCTCTTCATACTCTTCTTCTTCTATAGTTTCTTCTATGGATTTCTTGAAAGCCATCTTTTCATTGAAGGTTACGTCTCTGCTGACTTCAACCTTATGTTGTTCCGAGATATAGATTCTGTAGGCCTTGGATGATTCAATGTATCCCACGAATATGCCCTTCTTTCCTAAGGGTTCTAATTTCTTCCTTTTATCCTTGGGGATGTGAATGTAAACAAGGCATCCAAAGATTCTTAAGTGTTCCACATAACGTTTCTTTCCTGAGAAGGCTTCTTCTGGAGTCATATCCTTCAATATGCAGTGGGGGCTTCTGTTCTGAACATATATATTATATTGTTGTCATGCTTACTTCTCCCCACAAATACATAGATAAACCTTGATCGTTCATTAGTGCCTTCACAGTTTCTTTAATAGATTTGTTCTTCCCAATGTTACAAGAACCGAACCGGTCGACCCCAAAAACCGGAACCGAAAAAAAACCGGATCAAAAAACCGGTCCCTAAAATACATAAAATATTCAAATTTTTGAAAAACAAATACATATTCATGTGCATCCATGCATGAATCTTTGTCTTTCCCTTGACCCTCTTCTCTCTGCCCAATGCCTACAAATAAGGCGGAGGTTGGTGTGCGGATACACCACTAAGTCACTTGACCACGATGATAAAGAGAGAAGAGTTCAACAGAAGAATGTATACTTGAGTGAAGGGGACATTTTTAAGGGTCATATTGACGGAAGAGTTCAACAATTAATGCCACCAACATGAGGGTACATAAAGGGTATGGTGCCCTTGATTAAATGTCCGGTTTCATACCCTCTTACATGATAGAATCGGTGGTATTTACGAAATCACCTTAATCGCGAAATCCACGAAAACCGTTAATTTTGTTGAATTTTGAATGGGACCCTAAATTCTACTTTCTCATATGAAGTCGATAGGGTTGGAACCACTCTCAAACATCTGAAACAATTAATGGTAATGTTAAAATTTAAGTAAAAGGATAAAAATGAAGAGAAGGAGAATGTCACTTTACTTTAAAATTTAATAATACCATTAATTACTCAAAGGAAACCAAATGAGTAGTGTGAGTGAAGAGAGGGGGTGGGGTTGGCTCTATAGCTTCATTAGGGGCTCTAAACAATTCTAGAAGCTTACCATGCACACCCCTAACCCTAATACCCAAATGAAATTCCCTCACTTTTAAATTGCAGGGCCTCATTGGCAAAAAAGCCAGAGTTTTGTCACGGCCTTAAATGCGGTTCGAGCAAAAACGATTCCGTCTGCAGACCCGGTCACAGCTTGATTGAGGCGGTTTGAACCCGGTCTGGAGCTCAGCAGGTCGGACCGGCCAGTTTCTGGGGCCGGTTCAGTTCTTGTAACTATGGTTCTTCCTTTCTGCTACACCAATTTGTTATTTGGGATTATGAGGAACTGATTAGCTCCCCTCCTAACCCACACCCGATTTGCAAAGGCAACAAATTCCTTGGATATATATTCTCCTCCATTGCTCGTTCTCAAGGTCTTGATTTTCTTGTTTGTGAGGGTTCTCTATCTGCAGCTTTGAGTTCTTGAAACTTGTTGAAAACTTAGTCAGCACATCTTTAGAGATATAACCAAGTCTTTCTTGAGTAATCATCTATGAAGATTACATAGTAAAGAACCTCCCTACTGATTTCAGCGGCATCTGGATGCATTGAATCTACATCTGAATGTATTGAATCTAGGATTTCCTTAGATCTATTATTAACATGAGAATGGTTTCTTAAAATTCTTACTACGAGCACATCCTTTGCAAATTCCTTCATGTGTAGATTGTGGTGCTGGTATTCCTTCAATATCTTTTGAGGAAGGTAATGCTTGATAGTTTGTTATGAGCATACCTTCTATGCGAGGAAAGGTAATGCTTGATAGTTGATATGAGCATACCTTCTATGCCAAAGTTCATTGGGATTGACTTCATCATGTATAAGAGCTTCATCATTTCGTTCTAGTAGTCTGTATAGTCTTCCTTCACGGGTTCCAATAACTCTAGCGTTCTCTATGTTGGAGTCTCTAGACCAAGATAGTACTTTTCCATCTACAAAGGCTATTATGTTTCCTTTGTCTTCTAGGAAGGATATGAATACAATATTCTTTTCTAAACCAGGTACATATAAGACATTGCTCAAATGAACATTGTTACATGTTTTCAATTTGATGGAGGCTTGACCAATTCCTTCAACTAGATAGGTATTTTTATCTCCAAGTTCTACCTTGTAGGATGTCTTCTTTTCATTTAGATTAGAAAGTCTGGCCTGGTCTCCTGTCATATGCCTAGAAGCTCCACTATCAATTATCCACATGTCATCTTCATGACTTCCTGTGAGAGCTGAATAGTGTAGATGATCCATCTTTTCATTCATGATTTATGTTGACTGATAACTGGTCAAACTTTGATTTTGACCCAAAATCTCAACCTTGACGTTTTTGCCTTCTGAGAGTGCCAAGAGGTGCGTTGGACTAAGGCGCACTAGAATATCTTCTCCTTGAGTAAGGTATTTCATCATAAGGTGTTGAGCAAGAGTTTTAGGGTTTCTGCAACTGCACCTACTAGTAACCCTAGCGGCAATGCTTCAGTAGTTGCACCTACTAGAAACCCTAGCGGCAGTTATTCAACGAGCTTAATAACCTTATGGCTTTACTTCCTTCCAGTGGTTAGACTAAATGAAGGAGGTGTGAGCCCATAACCTGTTAGAAAAGTGGGTGTGCTCGTTTAACCAAAGACAATATAGCAATATTGTCACCCAACCATAGGGACGAATGCCACCCCCGAGCACCTTGACCTTGACAGAGAGAAGAATTCTGGTAGCAAATCAATAGCCAACCAAGGCTAATGCACCAAGCAAAGATAACCAAGACTGATCAGAAAGTCCAACCCAGAAAGACCGAAATTACATGTTGCAGTAACTGTAGCTGCAGCTGCTCCCCAGACTTGCGCACTACTGGATTTCTGCAGTTTCGACCTGTGTGTATCAAATGAGTTCTGGCACCTTGCATTTATACTATTCTTTCCAGGCCGTCTGGGTTGACTTCTCTTTATGGATGCTAAAGTCTTAATATAAAATATTCTCTTTAGCCGACTTTACTTCTAGGGTTATGTCCAAGTCTTTTAAGGTTCTTCTTGCTCCCAGAATATTCTAATCTCATCAAAGGTCACAAATGGAGGTTAATACCTCCCGCAGCTACCATAATATCAACACTTATTTCCTTTTATCTCCAAGTTGACGCCTCCCCACACCCCCCCCAAGGCCCACCCTGCACTATCTTCTGCTTCAACAAGGGGGACCCAGACACCTTTTCTACCCACCTCCGACAGATGCTCCTCTCCGAGACCCATTTCTCCTTACTTGATTCTGCCTCTACCAAGTATGATTACCTCTCCTCCACCATTTGGGTTGCAGCCCTCAAATCCTACCATCACTCCACCCGGTCCGTTTCCACCTCCCCAAAACACAACCCCTGCCCTATGAACCAATGGTACGACGAGGAATACAAGGTCCTCCATCGCCAGCTTCGACATGCATTCACCCATGCTCAACCCTCCTACCCCAACATCAAAGCTTTGTATCGTCATCTCCTCCGCCGCAAGAAACGCCTATTTGTCCCTCAGAGGAGACATGACTTATCCTTTTCCCTCACTTACTCCCCAAAAAACTTATGGCATACCATCCTCCATCGTTGCTCCCCCCTCCCCTTCGACGAGGACCCTCGTTCCATGTTTTCCCACATAACCACCCTCTATCATATCCCTAGGCAGCCCCAGATTCAAGTTACCTCTCCACCCTCCTCATGCTTCTTATTCTCAGACAGTGACATCAGGGAGGTCGTTTGGGTGATAATCAGTAGCAAAGCCACAAATGAGGAAGGTTTTCAAGAAGAGATCCTTAAGCACAGTCTTCATGCTTTGGTTTCTCACTTGGTTGATCTCTCCAACCATGTGGTTCATACTGGTTTTCCTTTGGCTTGGTCACACCACATCATTCACCCAATACACAAATCAGGCCCCAGCTCAGATCCCAACAATTACAGGACGATCATGGTGGGCCATACATTCTCGAAGCTCTATGCTATGGTTCTCCATAGGAAGCTCTCTAGTGAGCTGGAGCGTAGACACCTCAAGGCTAGAGGACAAGCAGGATTTCAACCCACTCATCAGACCATTGATCACATTTTTACCCTCGAAGCCATCATTGAGGAGGCACGACATCGATCTTCGAAAGTCTACTATTGCTTTGAAGATTTTTGGAAGGCTTTTGACTGCGTCCCGAGGGAAGCCCTACTCCAAAGGCTCAGAGACATTGGCATCTCCCATGCCCTACTGACTACCATCATGAGTCTCTATGAGTCAATTCTTGGTCATCTCCGCACAGTTCACGGGATGTCAAATTTCATCAAGAGTACCATTGGAGTTAAACAGGGCTGCCCCTTGTCCCCCACATTGTTTGGGATTTATATCGATGAGCTAGAGGCCTTTCTCTACAAGCATATCCAAGACAGGGATGAGTGTCTCCTCCACCAAGTTCTGATATCCATCTTGCTTTTCGTCAATGATGTGGTCCTCCTAGCATCGTCTCCAGAGAGATTACAGAGACAGTTGGATTCCCTAGCTCTTTTTTGCGACCTTTGGCAGTTGACAGTCAACCTGGGTAAAACCAAGGTTGTGATCTTCAACGAGACGAAGAAGTTCGTAAACCTTCATTTCTTCTTAAGAGGGGAGGAGATCGAGATCACTAGCGCCTACACGTACTTGGGAGTATGATTTTCAGGACCCCATTTCAATTTGCAACTGGCCCTCCAGCCTCGAATCGCCAAGGGCTATGGGTCTTTAGCCCTTCTCGAGAGATAGTGTTTCCGCCACCACTTTCAGGACATCTCATCTAAGATGTCTCTCATGGACTCCCTTATCCAACCCACGGCTCTCTATGCTTCATAGATTTGGGGCCTTCCTTAATGGCATCTAATTGGGCCTCACTGGAGAGAGTCCAGACGCTTCTCCTCCGACGCATCATTAGATGCAAGCAGTCAGTTCCTCATCACATCATCCTAGTAGAGTTTGGGGCTCCGCCCTTCCGTCTTGAGACAGTGTTCGAACTGGTCTCTTTTTTGCATCGCATCCAAGGCTTAGTTGACTCGGGGAAGGGTCGAGAACGGTACCCGTACTTAGCTTATTTCTCTTCCAAGACCATTGCCCTATCAATCCCATTCAGTTGGGCTTGAGGTTGATTCACAGGGGTGTCAGATCTTTTAGAGTCCGTGGGCATTCAAATTGATCGCCTCCCTCCGTTTCGGTATTCCTTGTATGCACCTGGCCATCTCCTACCAACGAGACAGGTGTCTAACAAGATCATCAAAGACGAAATTTATAGGTAGTTTATCCAGGCCACTTAGGTGAACCCTCCTGGTGGGTTACGCCCAAAGATGGCCTTTTACATTGAGCATTTCTTGGAGCTTAGGGGTGGGTTCATCGTTTGACCACAATATTCATTCCACCACTAGGTACATGCTCTTTGCATTCCTCTAGGCCAGTTTAGAGTGGGCTCTCATAGACTTCGGGTAGAGACAAACCACCAGATCGACCAACCGGACAAGATCTGTCAGCTATGCCAGTTACAGGAAGTCAAGACTGAAGAGCACTTCATCTTTCACTACCCCATTTATTATGAAATCACAAGGAGGTATCATTGCTTATTCAGGGGGACTCAGACCCTCACGAACTTCTTTAGGTATCCGGATCAGCGGTGCTTAGCCTTATACATACAGGGGG
>SNQJ01S0081502.1:30296-65720 GCA_010110895.2 Picea sitchensis
AATAAGTTCAAAATACGAGTCCGTTCCCTTGAGATTTGTTCCATCTACTTGACTCGCGCTATGTCCTGGTTTGATTTCCCGAAGGCACCTCCTTCCAGGAAGTTCCCTCACATTCCAGAGCCGTAGTGAGTTCCTTGAAAAGACTACCGTTTTAGTAAACCCACGAGTTTACTTTACCCCTGACACAAAGTTCATAGCTCGGTGAATTAGGAAGGATTTTAAGTCAGGTCACCAAGCCTAGGGATAATTACCCAAAAACCCGTTGAAGGATCATGTGGTCTGAGTCTGGAAACCTTGTACAAGAGAGAGTAGTTCTCTCAGGCTTTCGGCGTTTCGACACCCGGGAAACCAAAGGGTAAGACCCCTCGTTTTCGCATGTCGCGAAATCCCGGTACCCGAAACCCCGACACGCTCTGTGGATGAGTTGGTTTAGCGTGAATAGGTTTCGGCGTTTCGGCACCCAGGAAACCAAAGGGTAAGACCCCTCGTTTTCGCAAGTCACGAAATCCTGGTACCCGAAACCTCGACGCGCTCTGTGGATGAGCCGGTTTAGCGTGAATAGGTTTCGGCGTTTCGACACCCGGGAAACCAAAGGGTAAGACCCCTCGTTTTCGCAAGTCACGAAATCCCGGTACCCGAAACCCCAACGCGCTCTGTGGATGAGTTGGTTTAGTGTGAATAGGTTTCGGCGTTTCGACACCCAGAAAACCAAAGGGTAAGACCCCTCGTTTTCGCAAGTCGCGAAATCCCGGTACCCGAAACCCCGACGCGCTCTGTGGAGGAGTCGGTTTAGCGTGAATAGGTTTCAGCGTTTCGGCACTCGGGAAACCAAAGGGTAAGACCCCTCGTTTTCGCAAGTCGCGAAATACCGGTACCCGAAACCCCGATGCGCTCTGTGGATGAACCCTAGGTCACAGGGCAAAGTCAGGTGGTAGAAGGAGGAGGTAGGTGCTAGCAGTTAATGAAGAGTCAAAACTCAGGAGTCGACATTTCGGGTCCCGAAAGAATCTGGACCGTCCATTTTTAGGGGATGAGTGGTGAAGGTCTAAAGCCACCGGGGTTCTGGACATCAGAGGCATAGGAGTGAAGACCCCGCCAGAAATCCCAAAAGATAGAATGTCGGGATTTAATCCGGGCCATTGATCAAGCTGACGATTTGGACCGTAGATCCGGATGACACCGGGCTTTCGAGTCCCGGGGATTAAAAGGGAAAGGAGGAACGCTTGCATCGCGATTCCCCGAATCGCGAAATCCCGAAAGCATTTAGAGGATTAGCACCAGGCCATAGGATCGGTCGTATGACAAACGACCCAAGGGAGGAGCCAAGGATCTGCTAGACCCTTTCAGGTTTCGGCATTTCGAAAGACAGAGGACAGAGGAACACTTGCATTGCAATTTCCCGAATCACGAAAGCCGGAAGCGCCTTTTTGGTAAGGCCTGTGGTCATAGCCAACGATCACATGGGGGAGGATAAGGGAAGGGAGGGTCTGCGCTAAGTGCCATAGAAGTTCGGGGATTCTGTCCCTCGAAGAAAAGACAAAAAGAAAAAGAAAATCTTAGTTGTCGTAGTGGGTGCAGACCTATTTTTCCCTTCTTTTGGTTCCTCTTGTACAAAGATCTTCTCCCACGGTACATCTCATTATCAGAGTAGGTCTCTGAAATCGGGGTCGAGGGTTCTTCATGCCTCAGAGTAGATCTCTCTACTACTACACCTTATTACACTTTATTTATTTTACTTTCTGCATCTCGCCTTTTATAGGAGGCCTTTTGGTACTCCTACACTGTATTGACATCATTGTACTCAGTAGTCCCTTTGACCTACTTTTGTGGTCATTAGTCGAACGTTAATAAAATTATCTTATCTTATCTTATTTAGATATATTCGAAATGCATCCCACACTGATCCTGTACAGATCGATTTGTATACCTTCTGGCTACTAATCCAAGAAGGATTCAAGATATCCAATACATACCCAATAGTATCTAGAGAGGTGGGGTGAAGGATTATAACATAGAATTATAATTAATCGATGTTTGTGAAGCCTCCTTTATTTGGGCTTCATAGAGACTGAATCATTTTATTTCAATATTACATGGAAACAGGACATCATGATTAAGTCTATTACTGGCTGCTACATCATGTGAGCACCAGAGAATCAAGCACCATGGTTTTACATGAAATTGAAAAGCATTTGTCGACCATGTGGTTGCACCCAAAGAGATTATATTAAAAGATCTCGTGACCCCTGTACACATAAGTGGTTCAAAGCCCAACCCCATGTCCTTCAAATTTTAAGCCAATTGGGCTAGCTCAATCGGCTCAAATGCATTGTTTGAAGGCAAAGTTCACCATGAGGTCCCCCATTCTAGTACTGCTAAGGTTCGAGTCCAGCTGAGTCCTGCTGGTTTACCAGCTGCTATTGTGGCTGGCAGTTGAGCCAACCTCCACTGGATATTCCTGGGAAGAGAAGGGCATCCCATGAGGTTTTCCTTGGAAAAATAAATAAATTGAAAAGAATGTCACATTTGGATGCATGAACAGAGAGTATAGACAGTAGGTTTCTAGAGCAAGTCAAAAGTAACTTGAAGCAAAATGCTTATGAATCAACTAAAAAATTGATGATAAAAGCAGAACGATTTTATGCTTGTCAATATTGATATCATGATGCACTCGGAGCTTACAATTAACCTTCTATTCTTTGATTAGAACAGGGAATAGGTGTGGCTTCCAGAACATTCACTCACATAAGGCAATGACCATACGAGAATACAAGAGATGTATATTGATATGTGAACTACAAAACAATCAAGTAATCCAAAAAACGTTGAAACAGTATGAATGAAACTTACAGCAGTAAGAACCAGGTTTCCTGGTGATACGGCCAACCCAAAGCAACAATCAAATACATATGATGGAAGCTGCAAATACAACAACAACAGAAAATCTTTATGTTCTTATTCTAATACATCTGAACAAAACAAAATAAAAGAGTACAGTATCCAGTATTTGTGATGACAGGTCTCACATCCATAGCATTTTTTGGATTTTCTGAAGCAAAGCCAGGAGAACTGTCTGGAAAAGGTACTGGAAGCAGAGAACTCCCATGTATGATCCAACTGCGGACAGAATTGTCCTATATGCAACATATTTCCAACTTAGAGCATACCACTAAATGCTCATGTTAAAGAACATATACAAAACAAAGATAATAACTGCTGGAAATGCTAAGTAAAATTCTTGAATCTCATAATTCCTGGATGCCAAATGTCATGGATCTACATAGTATCTTTCCATGTAACCCTCTCAATTTTAGAGCAACAATTTGACAATATAATATAGGTTAACAACTTAACAACATACACTTTCTTTGAAAAGATATAAAAAAATCTTGATATGAATAAAGCAATATAGTCAATTTAGACTGGAAACATCCGGCCACACAAAATGCTTTGTGGTAGCACAACAAATCCACGTAAAACAAGTTATTCATTTACTTGATGGAACTTACTGCAAATAGCATTTACATAACATGGGAGTGATTATTGCTAAACAAGAATCCTTGTTTGGTCGCTGCTGCTAGCATAGGCATAATTCCTTCACTTTTTTAATGCACAACTATACCAAAATCCATGCAATTATGCTCAACTCAGTAGAAATAGCCTGAAGATGCAGAAATAGAAGGCAATTGCATAACAGAGAAAAAAGCTACAGTTCCAAGTAAAGCATAGAGTTTGTAGGCCTGGTAAGAAAAGTTAATTTTATTTTATTTAAATTAAATATTAATGTCCACTACTGGCCAAAGTTGGCCAATGGGACTGTAAAAAGTATAAAGATAACTTGTAAATGAACCACTGGGACTGCTAAAGCATTTACGAGAAAACTGCAAAAGAACAAAGAAAAAAAAGTACATAGGGAGCGTTGAAAACAACTCTAGAACAAAGTGAGAAGAAAACAAGAGGAAAAGAAGGGTTAAAGAGATACAATCAAACAATATAAAGCCTAGAAGAACAAAATTGGCAAAGATCCAAAAGGAACCAAGAAAGGTGACTTAACCAAAAACATTGCCAACCATTATCTCTCCTAACATAAAAGGCAAAGAAGAATTTAGAAATGAGATTCATGTTGTCCAATAGTCGGGTGCTCTAGAGTACGTGTTACCTGACTCAGTATTGCAAAAATCGTCGATAAATTGTAGAAATAGGGATTTATCGCAATTCTAAGCAGAAAACGGTAAATTGCCAAAAAATCGCCGAAAAAATTGGCCGATGTTTTGGCGATTTTTTATGCCATTTTTCACCAAAAAATCGCGAGTCGATGGAGAAAATCGCCTGATGAAAAAAGTGGCCAGTTTAAGACTTCTGCCACAGTTTTTTTTGGGTTCTATTTGACATTTAGCCAAGCAAGAGAGCCAAGCCATCCAACCAGCCAAGGAAGAGTTTTCCAATGGGATTTTGTGGATTCAAGGGTCAGATTTGTGGATTTGGCATTGGAATTTTAAGTCCACTTCACAGTTTTTGCATTTGGAGGTAAGTAAAAACATTTGCCCATTATTTCTCATTTTTCCACCATAGATTTTAATAGGTTTTCAGTGGCAATGAGTTTTACATCTTCAAAATATATTTTTGATGGATCAAAAACCATTTTTTTGCCACTGTTATGTGATTTTCTTTCTTGCCATGTATGCCCAAAAACGTTTTTGGGATTTTCTTGCCCTAGGTCAATGTAAATTAGATAAAAAAAAATCATGTGTTTTTGGGCTTCAAAACCAAGTTTGAATGCTAAGTACATCATTGATTTATCTCTGTTTTTTAAATTTTCATGTTTTCATCTATAACACATGCTAAAAACCGATTTTGTTTTTCCCTAGGTTCATATTTTTCCATATTAAAGATGCCAAAGTCATTGGATCTATTCTGGGAGTATGGTGAGCTTGTTAATCCAAGAAATCGACAAATTCTCTCATGCAATCTATGTGGGAAAAAAATGTCCGGTRGGGTATACAGGCTAAAATACCACCTTGTGAAAATTCCAGGGCATGAGGTGGGTATTTGTCCTAATTCAAGCCCAAAACTCATTGTGAAGGCCACAAAAGCACTTGAAGAATATGCAGAAAACAAAAAGTACGCAGAAGCCAAGAAAAAAGAAATGGCTTCAAGATCCAAGTCAAGCACACACACTCTTGGGGCAGTGGGAGTGGGGTCTAGTGAGATCCACTCCTCACAGTCCGTAATGCTTACAACAACATCACCATTTTTTGTGCCAAGATCCACACCCGGTGCACAACCGTCTATCAGGTCCATGTTGAAAATAAAAGAGAAAGAAGAAGCGGACAAAAATGTGGGTAGATACCTTCTATGGAGTGATATTCCATAAAAATTTCCCAAGAACCCATTCTATGTCTCCATGTTTGAGGTTGTTGCTATTGTTGGCCCGGGTATAAGCCCCCCACTTCTGAGGAGTTGAGGGGGGCCATCCTTCAAAATGAAAAGGTCGATTGCACTTAGAGGTTGCAGGAGCTTCAAGATTCATGGGAGTTCACAGGATGCACGGTGATGTCAGATGGTTGGACTGATGGGAAGGGTAGGACCCTTCTCAATTTCTTGGTTCATTGTCCTAGGGAGACAATGTTTATGAAATTTGTGGATGCATCTGCACATGTCAAGGATACGACATTACTTTGTGACTTGTTGGATGGGTTCATCCAAGAGATAGGTCTGCAGCATGTTGTCCAAGTCATAACAGACAATGTTGCAAATTATGTGGTTGTTGGTAGGATGCTTATGTCCAGGTATCCTACACTGTTTTGCACTCCTTGTGTCGCTCATTTCCTTGACTTGATGTTAGAGGATATGGGAAAGATTGTTTTGGATCAAGGATGCCATTGATTCAGCAAGGAGCATCACAAAATTTATATACAATCATGCTTCTATACTTAGCTTGATGAGAAAATTCATAGGTGACAAAGAGTTGGTGTGTCCTGCCATCACACGCTTTGCCACTAGTTTTATTTCTCTTCAGTCTCTCTTGAATTCTAGGTGGGAATTGCAGGCAATGTTCCTTTCACTTGAGTGGCATGCTTTATCATTTAGCAGTAAACAAGAGGGGCAAGCCATTCTGAGGCTAGTTGCATACCAGGAGAGCTTTTGGGATGCAGTGAAGGAGGTCTGCACCATCAATGAACCTTTGGTAAAGGTTCTTTGCTTGGTCGACGGGGACAAGCCCGCAATGGGCTACCTATATGAGGCCATGGATAGGGCCAAAGAGTCCATTCATGCTTATTATGTGGACAAGGGGGATCAAGGGCAGGAGAGAAAAGAAAGGATATGGAGGGTGATTGATGATCGATGGAACAACACACTCCATCGCCCCATTCATGTTGCAGGGTTATACCTCAACCCTGCATTCTCTTACACCTATGGTTTCAAGTTTGATTCAAAGGTTATGTCTGGATTCTTTGAGTGTGTCCAAAGGATGGTGCCAAGTGCAACTAACCGATTAGAGCTTTCCCAAGAGTTGGAACTCTATAATAGGTCCATAGGCTTATTTGGGTTTGACATGGCCATAAATGACAGGAAGAACATAATGCCAAGTAAGTTTCACCTTGTTTTAAATTTTAAGTTTCAAAATTCATTTTTCAGATTTCAATTTATCAAATTAACCATTGATCTTCTTAAGTTATTTCTTTGTTTTAAACTAAATCATTGTCTTCTCTTATGTTTCTCTAATTCGTTGTAGATACTTGGTGGGAAAACTATGGTGCAAAGGTACCTATTCTATAGAAGATGGCAATTCGGGTGCTTAACCAGACATGTAGCTTTTTTGGTTGTGAGCGCAACTGGAGTGTATTTGAAAAAGTACACACCAAAAAGCGCAACGGGTTAGAGAATTTCAAATTAAATTTTAAATTCATTATAAAATTATAAATTATTAAATTGTCATTTAAATTTTATGCTCCTTTACATTCTAATTAATTAATTTATGATCCTCCTACAAGTTGGATATCCAACGCCTTAATGATTTGGACTACGTCTACTACAATCTCAGGCTGTGGGTGAAGCAGCTTGAGAAACTTGTTATTGAGACCGTCCTTGGGTGAAGCAGCTTGAGAAGCAGGGTGGAGGTCGAGGAACTTGTTATTGAGATCGTCCTTGATTGGCTAGAGGAGGATAGTGATGATGATCATGGTATCTCTGAGAAGCAGGATCAGGATGTTCCAGAGGATATTTAATTTCACGCCAAGTTTGCGAGTGTGCCACCAGTAGAGCCACAGTCACAATCAGAGGGAGACGGACCCAGTGGTAGCACTAGCAGACTGCAGTCTACCTCCTCTACTTTCTTCTATAGGACATCAGTCTCGAAGGTCTTCTAGTTCTTCTAAAGGACGTTCGGCTCCAGTACGAGGTGCACTAGCCTCAAGGGCACCTACTCCTACGGCTAGAGGAAAAGCACTTTCTGCAGCGATTACCTTTGTCTGT
Source organism: Picea sitchensis (assembly GCA_010110895.2). NCBI lineage: Eukaryota > Viridiplantae > Streptophyta > Pinopsida > Pinales > Pinaceae > Picea > Picea sitchensis. The sequence goes on from SNQJ01S0081502.1 coordinate 37,773, forward strand.
AAAAGGGGTAGAGATAGAGGGAATCAATAGTTTATTAACTTTATTTACTTTATTTCATTGTAAATGAGTCATGAGTCATGATGACGATCATGAGATACATTTATTATATTTTTTTATGACTAAGGAATCAGGATTCCGGACATGATTCATTTTTTATGTGTGATGTATCACTAGACATCTTATATATCTTATATATCAGTTTTCTTTCCATATTCATGTGGCAATCTGTCTATTTGATGCTATTGTTGCTTTAAATGTTTCAAAAAAAAAAAAAAAATGATTATTTTTGTATTTTTTTAAGTTTGTCGATATATTGCCGATGTTTTCGCGATAAATCCAAAACGATGTTTTCTGGACCCCCGACGATTTTTTCGCCGATACGATTTTTGCAACTTTGACCCGACTAACCTAGCATTTGAGATTTGTTCTTAAGGACTCTTATGACTGAAGCCATCTTGAGGATGGAAGTAAGAAGTGATGATCCTAGAATTAGTCATGCACAAAGATTTTCCCCTAAAAGTATTCTATCAAAGGTAAAGCATCTAGTAAAGGAGTAGGGCAATACATCTCTAGGCCCCATAGTATGCAAAATTCCTCAAGGAGCCAAAATATCTCTAAACAAAAAATTATAATGGCCACATATCGCATAATAGATAGGGCATATAAAGATGAAATGATAATCTAACTCAACTTCCCACATACACAATTTACAAGTGCAAAGCTCCTTTGGAAGATGATCAATCTCCATGCAGAGCTAATGGGAGCAAACCCAAAGCTGAGCTAGAGGGACCCTCAAGCTACTTTGTAACTGCAATCTCATATTGCAACAAACGTAGACGCCTCCCACTTAGCCGAGACCATGAAACCTATCCTCAGACTCTTAAAGAAAGATGTCAAGTTTGAGTGGACAGAAGAAAGAAGATGAGCTTTTAAAAACATTAAGGACGCAATTGGTAAATCTCCTGTGCTAATTAGTCCAAATTATTCTAAAGATTTTCAAATCTTTTCCTTTGCTTCTGAAGATACTATAGCAGGGGTGTTGCTCCAAAAGAATGACGAAGGTCAAGAGCAACCCATTGCTTTCATGAGCAAAGCATTGCAAAACGCAAAGCTTAATTACACAACCATGGAAAAGCAAGCATATGCTTTGGTCAAGTCCCTTAAGCATTTTCGAGTTTACATTGGATATTCAAGAGTTGTGGGGTATGTACCTCACCCAGCAATAAAAGATATCCTTGGACAACAAGATTGCTTGGGAGTCAGGGGAAAGTGGGTTTCAAAAATACAAGAGTATGATTTAGAGATAAAACCCACTAAGTTAATCAAAGGTCAAGGATTAGCTCAAATGCTAACTGAAGGAAATGAACAAGCTTTGGACCTAGTCTGTCAAAACAGTCAACCTAGGCCAGCTTTATCTCCAGAACTTCAAAGGTTAGAACAACACAAATGGTATGCTGATATCATTTTCTTTCTTTCTAATCTCAGATGCCCAAGTCATCTAATTGGTGACAAAAGAAGAGCATTGAGATTGAAAGCAACTAAGTATTGTATCATACAAGATGGACTGGGGTGGAGGAACCCCAATGGGGTGATACTTAGATGTGTTGATGAGCTTGAGTCCAAAAGACTCTTGGTTGATTTACATTCAGGATTTTGTGGTGGGCATTTTGCAGCCAAAACTACTTCCCACAAGATCCTCAAAGCAGGTTACTACTGACCTACTATTTTTTCAGATGTGCACAAAATGGTTAGGGGTTGTCAGCAATGTCAATTGTTTATTGGGAAGCAAAAGCTAGCAGCCTTACCATTACAGCCAGTAGTGGTGGAAGCCCCTTTTCAGCAGTGGGGGCTTGATTTCATTGGCCATTTTAAAGATAATTCAAGTAATGGCTATGCTTGGATAATCACAACAACTGATTATTTCACAAATTGGGTAGAAGCTATACCCACCAAGTCAGCAACCTGTTGAAATATTGTAACTGCAAAGAATATTCTATTTATTATTGATCTATTATTCATTACATCAATCGCCTTTTGTGGATTGATCATGTCGGGCATTCTAATTGACCAAATCCCCTTTTGCGGATTGGTCAAACCCTAATTGTAATATGCAAATTAAGAAGTCGGCCCCCAGGTAAATTAAAGTGATTCTAACAACCCAGAAATACCAAGTCGGCCCTGCCAGTGAAGACACACCTCCTTTCAGCGCTTGCCAGTTTGTATAAATAAAGGATGTCAGCCACTCATTTGTTCACTCACTCAGCTCACTCATCTAGTGCGCTAGTATTGAAGGACGCTGCAGTTACCAGTTGTCGGAAGAAGGAAGAGAGAGAGGCGCATTGGTTGGAGAGGATATTCTCTAGTCTTTGATTATTTTCTGGTCTAGCATCATGGTAGTTTGTCTCTCGTAGAGAGAATGTTATTTTGGTGTTGTACTTGGTTATTGAATCTATATTAAAGAAGTTTTGTTGGGTTTTCTTCCCCTTGAGGGTTTCCCAGGATAAATGTGTGCGTACTCTATAATTGTGTTTCTCTCAGTGATCCTATCTATGCTATCGTTATCTAGTAAATTGAAAAGAAACCTAATAATAGCTTAAACTTTAACATGGTATCAGAGCTAAGCTGAAGAGAGCATCTTTCACGGGAAAAAGAAAAATGTCGTTGTTGTCATACAAGAAAATTAGGGTTTTTTATTAAAGAGGAATTTCAGCCCAAAGATCATCTAGAAAAGTGCGCCCTAGCCTAAGGAACTCATTAGCACCTTCAGCGCACCTTTTCAGTTGATAGAACTCCCGTAAAGTGAAACCCTAGTTTCCACCAGTACCAGAAGTACCAAAAAACCATAAGTACTAGGAAACCAGAAGCACCAGTCCAGAAATCCGTTGGTCCAAATTCAAGGGTCAGAAATTGGAATTTTCAGAAACTGACTATACAAGCATACTCGCCTCAATCCAGCGCATCTTTTGGTGAGTTCAATTTTCAGATCCAAGAAATTTGATTTTTCTATTATTTCTATAGCCCGGAGGGCTAGGGTTTCTACTACAAAAGAGAATGGCTATCGGTATGAGGGTAGAAGACAGGCTGGAAGGATCTGGAAACTTAAGATCTTGGAAGCATAGGTTGCAAATGATTCTAGACAAGAATGATCTCCTAGAACATGTTACAGTGGATGTACCAGAACCAGAGGAAGAAGAGCAAAAGACCAAGCACAAGATGAATAAAAATAAAGCAAAAACAATCGTGTCAGATTCAGTAAAGGATCACTTGATCCCTCATATATCCGAACTACAGACAGCAAGGCAAATGTATGAAGCACTCAGCAGGTTATATGAAAGCAAATACATTAGCCGGAATCTTGCCTTAAGAAATCAACTTCGTAATATGAAGATGGAAAACTCAGAATCTGTCTCATCCTATCTTATGAGAGTTTCTCAAATTAGAGATCAGCTTGCAGCTATTGGAGATGTCATTAGTGACAAAGAGCTTGTAACCACAACCCTAAATGGGTTTCCAACATTTTGGATTCCTTTTGTACAAGGAGTGTGTGCAAGAAGCAAGTTACCCCAAGTTTGATAAGTTATGGGCAGAGTGCACACACGAAGAATCTAGACTTGCAGACCAACAAAAGAGATTAATTGTTGACGAGGAGAAAGCTCTTACAGTTCAAAAGAACAGAAGAAGTTCCTTCAGGAAGAACAATAAAGAAGCTAACTCCGTAAGAGTTCTAGATAAGAAGAAAGATGTTTCAAAGATTAGATGCTACAACTGTCAAAAGTTGGGACACTTTTCCTATGACTGTCCTCAAGGAAAAGGGAAAAGAAAGCATCAAGCACATGTGGTGGAGGAAGAGGAATCTCCTCCCTCAAAGAAAGCTTTAGTAGAAATTGAGGATTATGTACTTTAAGTTGAAGATAGTTGATCTGAAGAAAGATAGCAAATGGTGGAGTCTATGGAGCCTCCCCACACAAAAACAAAAGATAAGTATTCATGCTTATTCTTAGTATCTTGTTTACTTTAATATTTTATCATTACAAGCTAGATTTTTGTGAGAATGTTAATTAACCTCATTTTATTTCAGTGTCTATACAGATTTATGAAGGAAGTATCAAAGAAGAGGATAAAGAAAGAGATAAAATATTTATTTCAGATATGATCACTCATGAGAGTGACAAAGGTATGTGTTCAGCTATGATAGTAAGGGAAAAATTGGTAATTTCATAGCTAGAGTGAAAAAGAGTTCAAAAGTCTCATTCATGATTAGGGTTTCAGATGTGTACATAGTTGAACAAGTTTTGCTTAAGAAAAGATGTGTACTACTCTGATAGAAATCATGATATAGTTTTATTTGATTACTGCTTATTGTTACTGACTGATTGGCTAAGAGACATATCTCAGAAAGCATACTGTATGGAAGTTTACAGGTCTCAGAAGAAAGAACGTATGCCTTGACTTGCATAAATTAGACAGCAAGAGAAGGACTTATGATATGGTGATAGTCAGTAAGAACCAGACAATATCCAGTATTTATATAGGAGCAGGAGGCTCCTAAAGATGCAGAACAAAAATGCTCAAGATGAAGAGAAAGATGGATACTCAGACATAGTTGATGAGATGCAGGTAACTGCAGGTTGCTCCAGTACCGTTCTTATAGATGCAAAGGGAGCAAGTTGATCCAGTATGAAGTCAGAAAGAAAGAAATGTTCGAACCCAAGAAGGCACTCAGGATATTACAGAAGAGAGCTTCAAGGATGATGATTAGAAGCTCTTAGTTTGGTGCAAGAGGGAGCTATGTCTCCGAATTCAAAATAGAGGATTGTGATTTGGTGCAGTTAGGAAAGCAGATGGATGGTGCCCAGCAGATGGGTAGCATGGTATTATACCATGGAAAGATTTTGGACCACAAGAGATTTTTTCAGATCCCATAGCTAGACCTTCGTAGAGAAGAAATGAGCAATCCCACAGGTAGACCTTCATAGAGAAGGAAAAGAGAAGAGACCTTCGTAGAGAAGAAAGAGACCTTCGTAGAGAAGGGGAATGAGAAATTTTCCAAGGTTGGTCTCTATCCAAGTGTTGAGTTTTGGATACTCTAGGGACATGCTGGAATACCCTCGTAGAGAGGGGTGTAACCACCCTCATAGAGAGGAGTGTGGATGTTTCTCCAAGGGGCAGCGGGCAGATACTCTCCTCTGGCCAAGGATTGAGTAGCCTGGAACACAACCCTTGACCATGTCGAATGGTCAGTTGGCTCTTGAGGTTTGTGTCATGATCGTGCGTGGATCATGGAAAGGGAGTCTAATCTTGCCCAAGATAGCATCTTAGCTTCTCTAGTTCATGTGGGATGACTAGAAGTGAAGCTATGGTAGTAGTCCTCCCCAGTGGATGGGTAAGATAGATGACTACAAGAGAAGAGAGAACATAAAAGGAATGGCAAAACTCATAGAATATCTTATGTGTGAAGATAAGACATCTTATGTGTGAAGATAAGATATCTTCTTTGTGAAGATAAGAAACAGTATCTTTTGCGTGAAGATGAAAGAAAGAAAGAGTATCTTCTACGCGAAGATAAAGAGAACAAAACTTCTTTAATATGGATTCATGGAGAACCAGTTAGTGATCGTGATGCCAGATGACCAAGTGGATTATATTGATGCCTCCTGTTATCCAGCTGATGTTGTTGCCCAGTTGATGATATTGCCCAGTTGATGATGTTATCCAGTGGATGTTGTTACCCAGTTGATTATGTTATCCAGTTGATGTTGTTGTCCAGTTGATGTTGTTGTCCAGTTGATGATGATTATCCAGTTGATGATATTGCCCAGATGATATTGTTCAGTTGATGATGACATTCAGTGACCTATCAAAAGATAAAGAATACCCTCCTTGTTAAGAGGGAGTGATGAAATATTGTAACTACAAAGAGTATTCTATTTATTATTGATCTATTATTCATTAGATCAATCCCCTTTTGTGGATTGATAATGTCGGGCATTGTAATGACCAAATCCCCTTTTGCGGATTGGTCAAACCCTAATTGTAATATGCAAATTAAGAAGTCAGCCCCCAGGGTAAATTAAAGTGGTTCTAACCACCCAGAAAGACAAGTCAGCCCTGCCAGTGAAGAGACACCTCCTTTCAACGCTTGTCAGTTTGTATCAATAAAGGAAGCCATCCACTCATTTGTTCACTCACTCAGCCCACTCATCTAGTGCGCAAGTATTGAAGGAAGCTGCAGTGACTAGTTGTCGGAAGAAGAGAGAGGCGCATTGCTTGCAGAGGATATTCTCTAGTCTTTGATTATTTTCTGGTCTAGCATCATGGTAGTTTGTATCTCGTAGAGAGAGAGTTATTCTGGTGTTGTACTTGGTTATTGAATCTATATTAAAGAAGTTTTGTTGGGTTTTCTTCCCCTTGAGGGTTTCCCAGGATAAATGCTTGTGTACTCTATGATTGTGTTTCTCTCAGTGATCCTATCTATGCTATGGTTATCCAGTAAATTGAAAAGAAACCTAATAATAGATTAAACTTTAACACAACCAACAAGGTGGTCATGGATTTTCTTGAAGACAAGATTATCACTAGGTTCGGTTTGCCAGCAAAGATAACTACTGATAATGCCAAGGCCTTTAGTTCAACAGAATTATCCTCATTCAGTTTCAAATATGGCATTATATTATCCCACTCTTCAAACTACTATCCCCAAGGCAATGGTCTTGCTGAGTCTAGCAATAAGAATTTAATGACTATTCTCAAGAAAACTATCAGGGATAATAAGATCAAGTTTGCACTATGGGCTGACAGGATTACAAAGAAGAGTTCTACAGAAAAGAGTCCCTTTGAGTTGGTTTATGGTCTTGATGTCACTTTGTCAGTTCATCTGAAGCTTCCAGTGTATCAGTTTGTTCAGAAATATGGTTTGGACGAAGATTTTCATCAAAATAGAATTGATTAAATAATTGAACATCATGAAAATAGAAGGAAGGTCTTAGATCAAAGTATAAAGAATCAAGAAAAGATAAAGAAACATTTGATAAGTCCTCAAGACAAACAGATTTCCAGATAGGTGATACAGTCCTCCTATGGGAAAAACGGAAAGAGAAGCCAAGACGTCATGGCAAGTTTGAAAGCTTATGGGCAGGGCCATGCATTATCCAGGATGTAGCTGGAAAGAACTCTTTTGTCCTAAGCAGATTGGATGGGGAGAAGTTGCCACTTCTAGTAAATGGTCAACTCCTCAAGCTATTCTTCAACGAAGTCATCTGATGTCCATGGGGGCATCTTTTGTATCATATTCTCTAAACCGTTCTCCTTTGTACTTTATTTTTTCATTTTCTGTACATAGTTTATTTTCTTCTTTTGTATATATACATGTATATTATTTCTGCAACTTATGTTTAGTATTGGATTTTATATGGACATGTTACCGATGAAGTGTCTATGTTGCAGGTCATGTGATTCTAGATTCTCGTATGCTCTCCTTCAAAAAGAAAGATCAAGCACACGTCCCCATACGGAGCCAATGTTATCCACCAAGTTGCACTAGGATGGACTTCCAACAAGCCACCAGAGATTGAACAATTCCTTGTTCAAAATTCAGAGTTCAGAAGTTCAGCCAGTCAATTAGACAAACCTTTTTCACATTTTCCATACCCTTCGAGGAATTGTAATAAGAGATGTTGTATGATGAACTTTGTAAAAGGTCTTAGCCACCTTAGACTTAGGCATGAGTTGTTACTCTAGAATGTCTTTTTTTACTTGTTAATTATATTTCGTTGTCTAAAAACAATTTATAATTTCCGAGTTTTTTCACTCAATTTCTCCAAAGCTGGAGTATATACTCATGGTTAGGCCTTAGCATGGATTTAAACCTAGTGTCTAATGTATATTACCATGCTAAACATCCTCCTAAAGTTTTATGGAAATGTGCTAGCTACCCCTTAGGATTTTTTAATTTTTTGAGTTGATTAAAAATTTTCTATAAAACGGAAATTTTAATTAAAAAAATAAAGTTTTATTAAAAAAGTGGTACTAGGAGTCTTCCTATGTCTTGAGAGTCCTCATTTTTGGACTTAGAGCACCCACATTACCTAAATACCCACATTGGTGAGTGAAATTAGTGATTTTAATCACTAAAAAATTAAATTTCCTCACAAAACCCAAAAAAGACATGAAAAATCAGTGCATGCTATTTCCTGGGAAACATGTCGAAAACATGTTTGGAGTGAAATAGAGCCTAAAAGGCTATGTGGCAGCAGTAAGAGACATAGTGAATGTTGTTAGGTGTGATTGGATGAGTTGTCAACAAGATTTGAGCATGTGCAAAAAGAGAAGTGCGCTCCTCTTGAAGAGGTGGCGCATCCTAGAGTGGGTTGTGTTAAATTTTATAGCAGCTGCGAGAGCCATTTATCCTGAAGAATGGCTAAGACCCTAGACGAAATCTAGGGCCCCCAGTGCACTCCTGGGGTATGTGGTCTGGGACCAAATTGATAAAGACCCTAGAAAATGTCTAGGGCCACTGGACTGGGTCCAGGGTAACCATGCCTGGGGCATGGGAGTCTTGGTCTGGGACCAAGCATTTGAAGACCCTAGATATCTAGGGCTGAATTTAGAAGCCCGGGGGTACCCATGCACAGACATTGGGTTCTTAGTGCAGGACCAAGAGATTAGAGCCTACCGTTGTCAGGGGCCCACAGACTAGTCCAGGGTAACCATGCATGAGGGCATGGAAGTCTTGAGTGCAGGACCAAGCATTTAAAGACCCTAGATATCTGTAGGGCTTATCCCGAGGGCTAACCATGCACAGGGCATGGAAGTTTTGGTTTGGGACCAAGCATTTAAAGGCCCCTAGATATATCTAGGGCTGGGCCCCAGTCGAGGTAACCATGCAGAGGCATGGAGGTGTAGTACAGGACCAGAAAAGCATTTAAAGACCCTAGATATATCAGGGGCCCTGGTGAATCGGGGTAACCATGCACAGGGCATGGAAGTCTTGATGCAGGACCAAGCATTTAAAAAGACCCTAGATATATCTAGGGCCCACAGGCCCAGGTCTGAGGTAACCATGCACAGGGCATGGAAGTCATAGTCTGGGACCAAGCGTTAGAACCTAGATATCTAGGGCCCACAGGCAGGTCAGGTAACCATGTGGGGCATGGAAGTCTTGATGCAGGACAAGCATTTAAAGACCCTAGATATATCCATTTTGGGTCGAGGTAACCATGCTGGGGCATGGAAGTCTGATGCAGGACAAGCATTCAAGGCTCTAGATATATCTAGGGCCCACAGGCCTTGGGTCCGGGTGCTCATGCCTAGGGGCATGGGTTGATTCTTGGTCTTTGACCTTGGTGTAAAAACTTGATGGTACATGACCTTCCTTGAAAAGGGACATAACCACAAGAGGGGATAAAATCCCATATTTTGTGATGATAAAGTAATAGGTTCACCATATGATTTGAAGGAGCGAGTAATGCCACCTTGTTTAATTGGTTATGGGCTTTGTAAAACCCCCTCACCATTGTTATGGAGCTTTGTTTATTTTGGTTTGTGGGCTGTAAAGCCCCTCACTATGTTATGGCTTTTGGTTATTTTGGTTGTGGGCTTTGTAAAGCCCCTCCTGCTGTTATGGGCTTTTGGTTATTTTTGGTTGTAAACCTCTCTTACCTTTGTTGTGGGCCTTTTGTTTTATTCTTGGATTATGATCTTTGTCACATGATTAAATTTATAATTCAAGCATGTGACTTTAACTAACCCTGCCCCTAAGTAACTAAACCCTAACCTTTTTACTATTTAATAAAACCTCCCTCTACTCCTAGACATCTATTATTCCACTTGCTAAGCGTGGGGATTCTTTCTTGCCTGTAGCCCTCAGGTCCTTTCTTTGTTTGGAGGTATGGGTGACCTCTGATGTTGTAGTGAAACCCTTGAAGGTCGTGCATACCTCTCACCCCTATCTCACAGGCTGCCGATCACGATTCTTCATGTGACCATGTGATAATTAGGGATATCTGTTGTAGGCTGTGTGTGCTTGTTGGAAGGTACACATCCTTATATCTTTGTGGGTCCATTTGCTGAGGAGGCCGTGTTGTTGTTGTGTGCTTGTTGGGAGGTGCCGCATCCTTATATGTTGTGGGTTCATCTGCTGAGGAGGCCGTGTCCCTTACTTGTTGTGAGGAGCCGTGACCTGTGGTTGTAGTGCCTCCTTGAAAGCTTCCATCTCATTGTTGTGTATATTGAGAGGAGCCGTGACCTATGATTGTTTGGGTGCCGTTTCATTTTGCTTACTAAGGGTGTTGCATTCTATACAGCTGTGGGATTTTATTTAAGGGTTTTGGGTCCTAGATGTTTTAGCTCCAATAACCCTAAACCTGGTGGCTTGAAATTTCCTTCAAACTATGGCATAAAAGATCTTTGTTAGATCCATAGGTACTGAACCTTTGTCTGAGCATGACAACAAGGATTTACACCATTTGTGGTATGTGCTATTCTCAGAGGTAAGATAGGTACCAGGTATGCTTCCTACATGTTTCTTCTAAAGTTCAGATCTGAGTTTTTGCATTATAGAATAGACATTGTTGAATCTACAAGTTATATAAGATCTGTTGTTACACTTAGAAGGGTTTGCATTACTGTTTGTTTCAGAATCAAAATAGAGGTCTGCTGTAGATCTACTGTTATAGATATGTTAGGTTATAGATCTCTGTTGTTATATTTAGAGGACTTTCTATTAATGCTATGATCTGAGTTTTATTGCATATGAATTGAGTTTCCTTCTTCTATTGTTTTAGTTTGTCATAGATCTATATTTCTATATGCTGCTATCTTTGTTTGTATTTTAGATCTAAGGTGTTTTAGCATTAAAATTAAAAGGGACTGCAAATTTTAAAATTACCCTAAAATCTAACCAGTTGCCTACTGCTTTTTCAAGAGGTGGCGCCCCTCCCCACCTTCCTCTTTCCACACTTGTCACGTTTTGGGATAAGAAGAGAGGTGACAGCGCTTAGGCTACCACTTGGCTCCCTGTTGAAATAATGTAGCTACAAAGTGTATTCTTATTATTATTTGATATATTATTCATTGGATCAATCCCAGTGTGGATTGATCAATAGAATACTTTAAAGGGACCAAATCCCCTTTTGCGGATTTTGGTCATATTGTAATTGTAAAGGCAAAAGAAGAAGTGTTGAGAATATATGAAGGCTGAGAAACATAATAAAGGTGGTTATAACCACCCAGGTTGGAGAAATTCATTTTGGAGTGAGAGACACTTCACCGTGTAGGTCTTGTATAAATAAGGAGGCTAAGCTCACTTAGATACACAACTCATTTGCGAGACAAGTTTCGAAACTGCAGTTAGAGAAGGAAGGAAGTACATATCTGGGAGGGATCTTCTACATTAGTTTAAAGAGATCTCTTGGCATACGTATTGGCTATCTATAATAAGAAGGAAGTTTTGTTGGGTTGTCTTCCCTAGAGGTTTTCGAGGATAAATGTCGTGTCTCTTGTGATTGTGTATTTCGGTGATCTTATATTATGTTATTGTTATCTAATGAAATACAAGAAACCTAATAATGGATTAAGTAACATGGTATCAGAGCCAAAGTGAAGGAAGCATCTTTCACAAGAGTGAAAAACAACACTATTAGTACACGAAAATTAGGGCTTTTTGATGGTGACTTTTGACCCCAAAACCATCTAGAAAAGTGTGCCCTCCCTAAGGATCACTTTAGCACTCTCAACACACCTTTTCAATGGATTTGGATTCTCAGGAAAGTGAAACCCTAGTTTCACAAAAGTACCAAAAGTACCAGTAGGTGTGCCGAAGTACGAAAACCGAGGAAGCCTGAGTCAATCCACGAGATCAAATTTGGAGGAGCAAAAGTTGGATTTCGAGGATCAATCACACCCGGGCTACTAAGCCTCAACCAAAGCGCACCTCTGGTAGTTGATTTTGATTTTGAGCACTTTCATTTTCCGGTCCCATTTTCTAGCTCCAAGTAAAGATGCGCAAGCGTTAAGCTTGTTGACAAGCTAGAAGGAGTGGAAAAAATTTCGTGCCGAGTATAGGATTGGCCTCATTCTTGAAGAGAATGACCTAGCAAGATTTGTCAAAATTATCCGAGCAGATAGATGTTGTAGAAGAACCCAAAGCCATCAAAGGGACACAATCATGGCCAAAAGAATCATTGCGATTCAATCAGACCACCTAATTCCTTGTGTGTCATCTAAGAAGACACCGAAAGAAATGTTTGATGACAATATGAAGGAAATAACATAAACCGGAGAAGATGAATCTAAGAACTCCAACTAAAGAGAATACAAGGATGCAGAAAGGCTTGATTGAGGAGTCTTCTCGAATCTCGAGTCAAAGAGCAGGTTAGAAGCTATTGGAGATACTATGGACGAAGACGAACTCATAATAATGACCCTAAATGGTCTCACAGAGACCTTGGAGATGCATTAATCCAAACGATATGTGCCAGGATGGAGAAGCTGAAGTTTGATAGCCTATGGAAGAATGCATCCAAGAAGAAACAAGGTAGCGAATGCATTGAAGCGTTACTAGCAGATGATGATCAAGCCCTAGCTACTCACACACCAAGGAGGGAAGGAAGAAACCCTACTTCCAAAGGAGACTCATAAGAGCCTCAACAGTAAAACAAATTCGATGGCAGAATCTCTGTCAAAGGGATTTAGAAGAAAGGACAACGGAAGGAAAGGGACTACTCATATGTAAGATACTATCATTGTGACAAGATGGGACACATTCTGAAGTTTTTACGTAACTTGGGGCGAGAAGAATACAAAGGAAAGCATAAGAGGCTCCAACCCATGTAGTCGAAGATGAAGAGCCACAAAGATGATAAGAGAGAAAATCAAAGACCATTTCTTGATCTGGAAGCCTCTCGGAGATCTGTAACACTTGGGAGAGGACACTTGGCTCATTGATGAGTGGTGCATCCAAGCACATGTGAGACAAAGAAACATTCTCTCTTGTATCTAGGAAAAGAAGTTTTCTCGAGGAAAGTGACACTTGGAGATGATACCAATATCCCATCGAAGGGAGTGGGAGAATCAAACCACAAAGTGAATTGAAATTCACTAAAATGAAAGGGCATTACTATATGTACCGGAGCTTGAAGAAGAACCTACTCTCCATTTTATCTTTAGAAAATAAAGGCTTGAGAGTTTCCTTTATAGATGGAAGTTCTTATGTGGGCTAAAGACCTTAAATAAACCAATCATCATTGGAAGTGAAAATGGCTTGTATAAACTAAGGTCACTCGAGGTACGCCGTACATAGTGAAACTCATGTGAACTTTGGCATAGAAGGTTGTCCCACATCAACTTCTAATTTTCATACATCTGGCGATCTCAGTTCCAGAACTCAAAGGTGACCATGAAGGGCATAGCCGTGGATGTGCACAAGGGAAGAACATCAAGAACCAGTTTTCAAAGAGGGGCGGCAAAATGAAGAGTCCTAGAACTCCATTCATTCGGATGTATAATGACAATGCAATCAATCTCCATTAGTGGGTATGTATATTATGTATCATTCATTGATGATTTTAGCATTAAAACACGGATATATTTTTGGAAATCTAAAGATGAAGTGTTGACAAGTTCAAAGGAATTCAAAGCACTTGATAGAGAACTTTTACGAAAATTAAGATACAAGGTGGGATAATGGAGAATTATACCTCAAAAGAGTTTGGGAACTTACGCAAGATGTTGGGATCAAGGGGAACTCACTACTCCTATAATCCCCAAATAGAAAGCAGTGTAGTTGAGCGAAGAAGACGGAACCATAGTGGAGCTATGAAGACTATGGTCCACTTGGTCTCGAGATCTTCCTGGATCAAGAGGGAACTCACTACTCCCTATAATCCCCAACAAAACAGTGTAGTTGAACGAAAGAACAGAACCATAATGGAAGCTATGAAGACTATGATCCATGATCAAGATCTTCCTATGTGCTTATGGGCAGAAGCAGCAATGGCAACTGTATATGTGCAGAACCGATTGTCCCATAGTGCACTTGGGCTCAAGACCTGGGAAGAGATGTTCACCGGAAAGAAGCCAGAGGTAAGCCATCTCAAAATATTTGGCTCAATACATGTGATTTATAAGTAGGACTTGTAGATCTCTACTATTATACCTCTAGTGATCAGTGTTTTAAAAATGGTTGACTTGGACTTGGACTCGGACTCGGCCAAGTTGATTAAATCAACCATCATCTTCTTTGACTTGACCTCCTAAACGGATCAGGAACGGGTTTGGTACAGAACCGGCCAAGTTGGTGTACAACTCAGTCGGTTCCTTACTAAACCCGTCCAACTTAGCCGAGTCAAATAGATATGGAACCCTACAAGCCACAACTCACAGTTAGAGGGAAATGGTATATTTGTTCTTGATTATGATATTGATGACTTGGCATGGATTGATTTGGATTTGGATACACTAGTAGGAGTAGGCATAGCACTAGGCATGGAAGGCACTAGTCGTGCAACCCATGCTTCTACTAGTACTACTACTATAGTTGCAAAATGCCTTGAAGAGTCCAATGTTAGAATATGATGAATGTGCTCGTTTTACCATAGACAGTATCACTATTGTCACCCAACCATAGGCCGAAGCCACCCTCCGAGCACCTTAACCTTGACAGAGAATCATTCCGGAAGCAAACCCTAGGCTACATAGCCAAACAAAGGGTGGTGCATCTTCCTCCAAGGATAGTGCACCAAACAAGAGTTGATCAGATAGTCCAAACCATAACCAAGAGATAGTCCAAGCCGAAACGTAATCGGCTAGCTGCAGCAGCTGCGACGGCAGCTCTCCTCCAAACTTGCACACAAAATTGGCTAACTGCGGTGCACACAAGTGAGCTCTGCAGTTCTGAGAATGCCTGCCAGAATGAAGACTGGCCTCCTGTATTTATACTAATTCTGGCTAACTGCCTAGGCCGACTTCTCATTCTAGGTACCTATATAATATTTCTTCTAGCCAACTTCTTCTCTTGGAGGCTAATAACCTAATATAAATTATCTCCTTGAGTCGACTTGTCTTCTAGGGTTATTAGCTAACTCATTAGGGTTTCTTCTTGCTTCCCGGAATATTCTATTCTCGTCAAGTTTACACATTGAGGTAAATACCTCTTGCAGCTACCATAATATCAACACTCCCTCCTAGCTAGGGAGGTATTGAAGACAATGGTCTTGAGCACAAACATACCATTGAATCAGTAGCATCATCATAGTCGTACAGACTATCTCAAGATTAGATCATGAGCACTATCATCATTATCAAAGTCATCAACTGCATCATCTCTCGAAACCATACTCCATCTGAGTAATCAAACATGATGCTGGATAAGTCACTCACTCCATAGAGTGACACAAGAACCATTCTTCTAATCTGGACATATGTCCTAGAAGCATAAATTTCCTGGACTATTTTCCATCTAAGAAATTTCTGTCCATTGATCATCCATCTAGTTGATAATCATTTCCAACACTGTTGATAGTCTTCAAGGCAATTGGAACAATATCATTTAATAGAACACAATTGTATATATCCATAGTAGTACACAACTACAATCCAGTGGTACACTACCACACCAAGTAGCACACAAATACTTGATCAATGACATATAATCACAATCAGTGGAACACATCCACCACAGTAGCATACATCTATTGTCCAGAGACATACAGGCTCCATAACAATCATCTGATATCAACCTGCACAAAAAACATTGTTATGATATAAACTAAATAATCTGGGTCATTCTTCCACTCACATCTGTGAGATCTGGAAGAGCATCTGCCATCAGAAATTCAAACATCAATGATGAGCTATCTGGACTATTCTTCTCAAGCAAGGAAGAATAATTGTCCTGATTTTTTAGCCTGGACCATTCCCCACCCTGGGTCATTCCTCCGGCACTAAACAAAGTGCAACCCGGAGAGAATGAGTCTGCCCTAGGGAATGCCTGTCTCTAATTGTTGAATTTGGACCATTCACCTATCTGGGCCATTCCTCCGGCACTAAACAAAGTGCAACCTGGAGAGAATGAATCTGTCCTACGGAATGACTGTTCGAACCATTTCCTAAGGAAATGATTGTCCTGCACCAAACTCCAAAACGGGCCATTCTTCGAAACTGCTCACAACTGTGAGCTTCGAAAGAATGATTGTCCGGTGAGGCGGACCAGTCTTATTGAGTAACCCTCAAGAAGAGTGATTGTCCTAGACCATTCCCCATGTTAACCACAATGGGAAATCATTGTCTATGGTAGATCAGCAATCCATCGAACCATTTTCATTACGAAAATGACCATTCGATCTAGACCATTTTCCGAACTGGAAAATGCATGTCCGTCAGAAATCTCGAACTGGAAAGGAATTGCTCATCTTGGACCATTTTTCGAACTGAAAAATGACTGTCCATAAATCAATAACACATCAGTGCTCCCACCCAACCTGGGAGTCGTCTCTTCTTTTTTCAATAAGGAAGTCGTCTCCACAAGCTCCAGCTAGAGTATGCAAACTCTTTCACCTTGGGCAGAGGCTTTACCAAAATGTTTGCTTTTTTGCTCATTTGTCGAGATATATATATTGGAGAACCACTTCTCTTTTCTGGACTTCATCACGGAGAATGTAGTGCTTGATCTCAAATGTACTTTGGTCTTTCTGGAACACTGGTTTTCTCTGAAGGCTTCATATAGCTCTGATCAATATAGTATATCATTATTGGATTCATCTTTTGTTCCCTGCTAGCTCATAACATCGTGGCAAGACTCAAACTGGAACATATCCATGTGGCACTTCTTCTGTCACCATGAGATCTTTGTCATGGATTGGCAATCCATCATTCTGGAGTTCTGAGTAATCATTCTGATATAATATAAAAGGTTTTCACCACACTTTTGTTGTGCATTGGAGGTTCTCCACCAAGTTGCCTTCTTTCATCTGCATACAAGAGTCACTTTTTGGTATACCTCAAATCCTTGAGGTTGCTCTTCATACGCTCTTTGTTCAATTATTCTGGAGAACAGTCTTTGTCAATCCCATGGATATTGCGGACGATATAATGGCTCATGTAGAGGTATGTCTAGTTTACTGGAACAAGCAGTCATCATAGTCTTCTCCCTCCATCTAGGAGAACCTCTAGTTTTGGATCTCACAATGCTTACATTCATAAGTCTTTCATACACTGTTCTTCATCACAGTTTTCAGTACCTTTGCTTGATTGCTTTTAGTGAGTTCATATCAGGCTGGTAATCTTGTGATTCTCGATATAATGACTCGTTGTTTTGGCTTCTCTTTCTTTCTTGGAATCTTCATGTTCTTCCTCATGTTTCTCTTTAGATCTTGGGTCCATGGAGTTTTCTATAGATTCCATGCTCTGAAGATTCCAGCTTCTTCCTTTCATCATAGGACCAGGGATACTTTAAGGCTTCCTTTCGAAGAAGACTTCTTCTAAAGTCAAACTGAACACGTATTGCTATACTTTATCATCTTCAATGGATCATAAGATTAGCTCCCTCCTAATCCTTGCTTCATGTATGAATGCATGCTCTTCTTTTGGTAATATACAGTCAGCTCCCTCCATCTAGGAGAGTCCACGCTTTCGTCTGCATCTTTATTGCCTTCTCCAACATGTTACAAATCTTTTTTCCAATTTCCTCTTGATTGCTAACTTCTTTCTGTCTTTACTTCTTCTAGGTTTCTTTCTGATTTCGGCTTATCTTGCAGCCTGTTTTATAGTCATAGTGATAGCAGTCCTTATCTTGTTGTTCTTCCATAAGTATAGTTTCTCTTTGAACATATTATCTTCTAAGAAATAGATATGCAAGATATGTACTGAAAGCATGGTATATACAAGAACTATGAAGAGTATTGTTACCTTGTCTTAGAAGAAGAAGTTTGTTTTATCCTGCTTGGCTTTCTTTGAGGGTTCCCTTTCTTCGGCAACTGATGCTTCGTGTGTTTCCTTCCTTTTCTTTAACTCGGGACAATGATTCTTGTAGTGACCATACTTTAGACAATTGAAGCATTGTATCCTTGACATATCTTTCTCTTGATTTGTTTTATTCCTGGAGCCAAACTTCTTTTGTTCCTGAAATCCTTGATCCTTATTGTGAAGGCTTGATCATCGTACTTCTTTTGGGGTTTCTCTTTTTCACTGATCCTTGATTATTCTTGAGCACAGCAAGTCCAAAGTTCTTCAAATGTAGGATACTCCTTCCTTGTGTTCATGCTTGCGGCAAATGCATCCCACGTCTTGGGAAGACCATTGAGTACTATGTTTACCAATTCCTTCTCTGAAATGATCTCTTCAATAGCTTGTAGTTGATCTCTTAACTGATAGATTCTCACAAAGTATGATGTTATGCTGTCATCATCATTCATCTTCATGTCACGGAGCTCATTCTTCAGATTCATTACTTGTCCAATGTTTCTGACTGAGAAGAGGTTTGTTAGGGCATCGTACATCTTCTTCAATGAGTCAAGATGGGAGATGCAGGGTATCAAGTGGTCTTTTATAGAGTCCACTATAATACTCATGGCATTGATGTCACCGTCTTTGAACTTCTCCATAACTGCAACATTCTGCAGTTCCTTCTCTTTTCCTTCTTCAAACTTTAGTTCCACGATCTTTCCTTTCACGATATCTAGCACTTTATTCTTGGCAAGGATGAGGTCAATCCTTGTCTTCCACGCTCTGAAGTTAGAAACTCCATCTAACTTGTTTTCTGACTTCATAGAGTAAGTCATGGCTGCTTTGACTTGGTCAACCCTAGATTTGACCAAAAACTCAAACTTGACGTCTTGGCTTCCTAAGAGTACCAGGAGATGCGCTAGGCTAGGGCACACTGGTCTATCCTAAAATTAGGTCAATCCCTTCACTTAAGGTGCCTCAACGAGAGGGTTAGGGTTTATGCAATTGCACCTGCTAGTAACCCGAGCGGCAGTGCTTTGGTGACTGCTCCTGCTAGAAACCCTAGCGGCAGTTCTTCAACGAGCTTAATATCCTTATGGCTATGCTTCCTTCTAGTGGTTAGACTGAATAAAGGATTTGTGGGCCCATAACCTGTTAGAATATGATGGATGTGCTCGTCTTAACATAGACAATATCACTATTGTCACCCAACCATAGGCCGAAGCCACCCTCCGAGCACCTTAACCTTGACAGAGAATCATTCCAAAAGCAAACCCTAGGCTAGATAGCCAAACAAAGGGTGGCGCATCTTCCTCCAAGGATAGCACACCAAACAAGAGTTGATCAGATAATCTAAACCATAACCAAGAGATAGTCCAAGCCGAAACGTAATCTGCTAGCTGCAGCGGCTGCAACGACAACTCTCCTCCAAACTTGCGCACAAAACTGGCTAACTGCAGTGCGCACAAGTGAAGACTGGCCTGCCAGAATGAAGACTGGCCTCCTGTATTTATACTAATTCTGGCTAACTGCCTGGGCCGACTTCTCATTCTGGGTACCTATATAATATTTCTTTTGGTCGACTTCTCTTGGAGGCTAATAACCTAATATAAATTATCTCCTTGAGCCGACTTGCCTTCTAGGGTTATTAGCTAACTCATTAGGGTTTCGTCTTGCTTCCCAGAATATTCTATTCTCGTCAAGTTTACATGTGGAGGTAAATACCTCCCGCAACTACCATAATATCAACATCCAATGAGTCTGAGAACTTCGAGCCAGAACGTGTGGCTCATACTGAGGATCCTACTTCCAGGAGTGGTGATGAGTTTGATGATTGATCATGTTGATCAATGATATGTAGTAGGTCAGTAGCTTGGAGCATCATGCATGTTGTTTTTTGGACTCTAGAGGCCATGCCTCATTGATTATGTATTTTGTTTCAAATAAGTATTGCACTTAGTTCCATTTTGATATATTTACCCTTACATGATATATACATGAGCAGGCTTTGCATATTTTGTCTCTAATGGTTTGGAATCATGGTTTGGAATCTTTAAAATATTTTTTTCATTAAAATCTTAGTATTTTATGTATTTTTTGAAGAATTTTGAGGTTCCTAAGGCTGCCCAACATGTCTGTCTTTGACCTCTTGTTGGGCACTGTTTTCAAGGTATTTCAGGACTGTTTTAGGACAGCCACCAAGTCTGAAATTTATGCCCACTGAATCTGCCCTTAAGCTTGTGATTGTATGCTCTTTTAATGCCTCTTTGTGAAGGGTTTAATTAGGATAGTTTTGTTGTCCAAGTTAGCTCTTCCACATGCATTAAAACATAAAATACTCCTCTAGGATCTTTACACCTAAATGCTGAAATAAAAGAATGCAAACCACAAGATCTTTACACATGTATTTTTGGTCAACATGACCCTAGAAAAGCCCCCATGGGGAAAACCAGTTGGAAGAGAAATTTTACTATGGAGATCTTAAGCAAATGAACAACAAGGGAAATACACAAAGGAAGCTGGTACAAAAGCTAGCTCCTCTCAAGCTTAGCTTTATATGCTCCTAGGGACTTGCACCCTCCTTGGGATTTGCGCCCCTCTTGGAAGATGCACCCCTTTCCTTGTTGTGCCTGCTAGACTTGAGATGTGCCCCGTTTGCCTTGGCTTGTGCACCCCTTGCTTTGGTGTGCCCCTTGCCTTATCCCTTGCGCCCTCCTTGTCTTGCTTGTCTGCTTTCCTATTATGGTGCGCAGCGCAGCCCTCAAGATCTAGTGCGCCCTTGCTTCTCACAAGTGCGCCCACACTCAAGTAAGCAAGCTTCCTTGCCTCCTTGCGCCCTCTCCTCTCAAGAGTGCGCCCTTCTTCTCCAAACCCCAAAAATCTTCTCTTCTCCTCTCCTCTCTTCACTCTACTCCAAGTGAACAATGAATGTCCGTTTGCCCCTTTTCTCTCCTTTAGCCTCATCCTTAGGCTGACCTAGGAAACCAATGGCCAAGATTAGATCTAGGCCAAACACCAATCAATGGTGGAGATTAAATCTCCAAAATGACTAAGTCTCCTAAGTCACTTTATGTTATTAAAGTCACTTTGTGACTTAAGTGTTATAAAGTCACTTTGACTTTATAACATAAAGTAAAGTGGTGAGGGTCAAATATTCCCTCCTTTGAGTTAGACAGTCAATAACTCAAGGGGACCACTTTCCAAGGTACCCAAATCTCAACACTTTTTAGTAAACCGAGATATAAAAATCAAACCGGTCTGATTCTGAATCGAGTCTATGTCAAGTCCAAGTTGATCCTTACCTGATTCCAAGTATGAGTTTTAAATCATTACTAGTGATATCATTTTTATTGTGGTACAGGGCATCGATGGAGAACTCTAAGGGTGAGGCTTCTCAAAATCCAAGTTTAATTATTGGAGGAGAGAGGAAGCTCTAGCATTCCAACTAGTTTCGACACATCAACTAGCATGTTGCATAGAGGAATCAAAGCTACGCAAGGATATCTATTACAACCAAAGTTAGAGTCAACCATGAATCGAATATCAATATGGTCACAATGTGGAAAACCATTAAAGCAAGGAGGGGGTGAGCATCAAAATAAGCTAAGACTAGAGTGTGAAATGGTTATCTGCGCATGAATATGTTTTGCAAGTATCGTAATGAGTACCCTCTCAATCGGGTTTCGAACAATATGCCTTAGGTATGGACACGATACATCACAACCGCAATTGAGAGGAGGTGTCACCAAAGTGGGAAAGAGGCCCATCTTTCCATGAATATCCTGAAGTTGAAAGCGGAAGCATCGTCTTTCGTAGATTTTTGGTCTACATATCCTTTACTCAGCCTTCCTACTACTAGAATCAAACCAAAAGATGGACCAAAGAATAATGCTCCTAGAAAAAATGTATGATGTAACGACTTTTACCACATGTTCTTAATAGGTAAGGATAGTGTTGGATACCTCTTTCTTAGACATGTTGAAGGCCATAATCTTTGTCTCTGTGAGGTTGACCTAAATTCCATGGTTAGATGTGCACAAAATGTCCAACTATTTTTGGAGTCCTATAACTGTGTGGGATAAAAGGCAATGTCATCCACAAACAATAAAATGGCAAACAACTAGCATAGGGTTGCAATAGAAAAGGAATATTGATCATTCCATATCAAAAGAATGATCCATTCCATATCAAAAGTTTCTAGGACTGTAACCTATTATTATGACTATCCTTAATACTCTCAATACAAACATGGTTTAGACCATTAATGTCAGCTTACATATTATGCAGCTCAATTAATATTTACTTAATCAATGTGTTTCTGTAACAGTGATCAAACTAAGCTATCTTCCATATGAAAATTGCATTGATCATTTCAAACAACTCAGATTGAGATCATCATAAGCTTGCAATATCAAACACCTTCGAAGTTTGGCAAAACATTGTTTTCTTTAAAATGTTCCTTAATCTAAATTAGCTCTTACAACTATTTGTATAGTTCATTTTCTATAATTTAGCTCAATTCTAGCTGGAAATCAATTATGCCAAAACTCACATTGCCCTCCCCATTATAGTGTGTATTGCCTCTATTTTAGCCAAATTCTACAGACTCTACTCGAACAAAACTCGTGACTCAGCTCGACGATGACTCAGCATAAAGAACAATAAATATAGATTTTCAAGAAAAATATTTTTCCTTCGAATTTAGATTAGACATGAGAGATTACATTGAATATATGTCATCATATAGACTATAGACTATAGACTTAGACATATTAATAAAGCCGCTTGTTGACTTGGATTAATTCATGCTTTAGTGTTGTATTAATGACTTTTAAGTACATTTAAGTCATTTTAGGGTTCATGCATCTAGGGTTTAAGCACCTAGGTTTTATGTCATTTCTTTATTATAAAAGGACATGTGCTCCATCCATTTTATTATCGAAGAATTATTTCTTTCTTCCAAGTTCTCTTGTGTTCTTGGTTTCTTTGTGTGTTCAGTGTCAGAGCCATGATGAGGAAAGTCGAAGCAAATGAATTCCTAGACATTACATAGATCAATGACAAATGAGTTACCGCCATTCAATACACACCGAGGAACCGAAAGGGATTTCAAGCAAATGAAGCTAAGTATATTTTTATTTTCAGGTTTTTGAGGCAAGTTTATTTTTCTAAAGAAGAGAGAAATACTAGGTCCATATCTCTAGTTTTATAAGACGAGCTAAGTTATTCTTCCCCGATTTAAAGCTAGGTGTGTTCTTTCTCTGAAAATTAAAAAAAAAAAGAAAAGAAAAAAGGAAAAAGAGAATTCGGTTTTTTTGTTTAAGGGAAATTCGAAACTTTTTTAGGATCCATCATACAAACCAGCAGTCGTATAGCAAAGACATGCAACAGCTTCCGGAAATCATACTAGCTGTACAGAATCCATACAATAGCTGTCCACAGCCGTGTCATCGCACGGAAATTCCCATCCTGCAAAAGCCAATGGAGTCCAGATAACTATAGGAAACAAGCCACTGTCACCTCGTTTGATTCCGCTCACTTTGAAGCTAGTGTTTGCTAACTTCATAGGGGTGTTCCTAAGTGATCTAAGGAGTCAACTATCAAACAAAGAACAATTAGTAGTACCTTAAACCAAAATAAAGATAGTTGTTCTGTATTAAATCTGCAATTAAATTAAAAAACAGCAAGCTGGAATTGACCTAAAACGATGGGAAAATGCACAAAAAATGATGCAGAAATTTAGTCCAATGTATAGACACACAACCCAATGCAAACCTATGTTAGAAATTCCTAAAGTGCAAAACAGAAATTACAGCAGGCTGTAATGGCTGTTTTGGATGGCTAGAAATCACTATTTTACTGTTGTTTTTGTATCTTTTGTGTTTTTTATGCTTTTTCTAATGCATGCAAATCGAAAAATACTTGTAGTTTCTCTCTTTCTGCAATAGAAGTAAATAAACAGCAAGATAAGCTTGTTGTTTTTCAATAGAAAACTAAAGGACAGTGAAAGAAAAGTACCTAATCTATATGCCTATGTTGCATGAAAATCAAGAAATTAAATAGTTGTGTATTTTTAAAGATTAAATACCCAGAGAAAGTGACCAGTCCCTTATGGAGTCGAATTATGCACCAAGAAAAGCGAGTAAAGTAATTGATATTGTTTAAGTCTTACTGCTTTAAATTCTATCAAACTTGCAATGAAAATACAAGAGTCTAAGAGAAATAGAAGTTCTTACTCAAAACACATGAAAAGTCACCACAAAAGCAATTGATTTGTCTTTATTATCAAGGGTTGTGGGAAGAACAAATTCCCTGATAAGTAGGAACAAGGTTGCCAGAGCAGGAGCGGAGAGGAAGCGTTTTAGGGAACATAATGCCAAATTAGTTGCAGAATATATGAAACCATGCATATTTGTGCTACTTGAGGATGAATACTACATTATTATGAAGTTAGAAATGTCATCCATAGTACATTAATGATTATATTGAAATTTTGAAAGAAAGCATTATAAATAAACGAGCAAGAACATTTAATGACAAGCAATGTTCCACCATTGCTTATATTGGGATCCTCATCATTAGTATCATCCTTAATCCTTTGCCTCTTGTCTAGCCTTTGCCTCTACCTTGATCCTCTAGGGACATCAGTCAACAGCACCCAATTTTGATGAAACTGCCTAATCCAAGCCTTAAAATATGGTAGAAAAAGATTAACATGCCTAATCAATGATTTTGATTTGAGTGAAGGGTGCATTTTTGCTAAGGCTTGTTAAAATCTCTATTCCAATGCCTAGATAAATTATTTCCTTGTGATTTCCTAGCTGAAAAATTAATTGCAGCTCACAAAATAAAATATACTGCCTGGAAAAAATTGGCGGAAGCAAAATTATGGAAACCAAACTTCACACAGTACACAGAAAATTTGCCCCTTCAAAATTAGTTTTACATTCAAATAACTTCCAAGATTACAAGGGCTCCCAAACTAGGAAAACTGTCCATTGAGAATAGAAACAGAAAAGTACAGCAAAACCACACAGCCCGATCTGTTGCCCAGCACTTCTTGTTGGGTCGGTTCACGCTTGAGCGCGTCCTTCTTAACATTGGGGCGTAAGACCCAAGGTTCGTCCAGAGTTGACCAACAAAAACCCCAAAGCATTGGCATATCAATCCTCAGCCAAGGCTGAAGAAGGGATCACAGAGACCATCTGGTCTTGTGTCGGGGATGACGGGATAAACACTCAAAGATCCATCTCGGTTGACATTCATACATTCCCTAGCTGACAACTTACTATTATTAAAATGCAAAAACAATACACACATATCCAAATACCATATGAGTAACACATGATAGATCAAAATCACTGCAGCTTTATTATTCTCCTCATTCCATCAAACACAGGCATACATTAAGCAAAACATACTTGACAGTAACAGAGTCTCAAGTCCTCTTTAGATAATTCCCCAGACTTACCATGCATTGCGCCATGCGCACCCTTTTAGAACTTAGACATATGACAGACTCGGACTTACAATTAGAGGCATTGCAGCATTACAATACTACATAGACTCAGAGCAAGCTCGTCAATAGCAATGACCCAGGGAAATCAACTTGACAACAACAAAAACCTTCTCTTTGTCATCCTTACTTCATTTTATAGCTTTCTCGGCTCTAGAGCTCTACCTATGTCACTTTTGCTCCACTCGCTCTACTGACTAACAGTCTCGCACACTTCTGCCACCTACCTGCATTCCACGTATCCTTTCTGGAATCGAGGCAATCTTAACTACCTTGCGAGCTCGTCTTTTGTCTGCTCCACGTTCCCTTGTGTTGTTGGCACTAATCATTCGAGGAGATTTCTCGACGATTCCTTTCTTGATTCCAATATGCGTCTTCTTGATTTCTACTGCGCATCCAAAACTCGGACCGGTACGCACTAGCAGTATTGGACTTTAGCATGCATTAACAAAACTTGGTCTGGCACGCACTTCTTGTCAATCCTCGTGCATCTGGTTGGGTGCATGCAAAACTGGAACGAGCCTGCACAACTTCGTTTGTGTGTGCACGTTGTATTAACTCAAAATTTTGGGTGCCAACAGGCCCCCACCACTATTACTTGGATCATCCTCGAGCCAACTGCCTCATGGAATGATCGTTGTGACTATCTTGAGTAAGAGCAAATCATCATCATTGGCAGACCAAAGTGTCAAACCAAGTTGTTGTTGCAGCCGGGTTTGAGTAGGTGCAAATCATCTTCCAAGGTGTAGTTGCAACCCAACATAGGTCCTGGAATGACTCGAGCAGGCCCCAAGGTAAGGAATGGTTGTGGACGTTGTTTGGCCAGATGCTCAACTCTTTCCCTTCGAAGGTGTCTATGGTGATGAATGAGGGATCGGTTTAAAGTCCACCATCTAGACACTGACCTCCTCAGTGAATTTACGTTCCATCAAGAGAGAGCATCATCTTCTGCTTGTCTTTTTGTTTTGGTAATATAAAGCAAAAGATGAGGACACCCTATCTTGGTGGAACAGAGAACCCAAAGCCTCAGGCTCTCTCCTTTAGCAAGGGTGATTATACATGGCGACAGGAAAACCAACTTCGGGCCTAGAGAGCTGGCAAACTACCGCAGCTCCGAAGCACAGTTCAAGGAATTGTGAGGACTAGGGTGGGATCTTTCGGGAGAATAGGAGAGTGGGACCTCTACCTAGCACCTGGTTACAAAATGTCAATCTTCATGAAAATTGGAAAGTGGGTTCTCGGGTTGGCTAACCGAACTGGGAATTGCATGTCCCAAAATGTCTGTGACACGGGGCCATGATAGGGGACCTGAACCGAGGGATGGTAGGATCAGTGAAAACGGGAAGGCTAACAATTGGTTGCGAGAGGCTGGGGATATGGCTGACGGGCAAGGGCGATAGACCATGCGACGTGGAGAATTTCTCCAATGACTGCATGGGCGAGAGTGGATAGTGAAGATTTTCAGGTCCTATCAAGCATGCCTACTGGGTCTGTCTTTGACCACAGTTAGGCTCTAAGTTTCAACTGTTATCTAAAGTGTTTGTTGATGTTTTAGGACAACAAACAGTCCAAGAACTTCTTGTTGATTTGTTACGGTTGCACTTCCAATTTTAGGTGCTCTAGCATGTAGTTTTAGTAACCAGAAGTTAGCACATACATACTAAAATAACTACAACACACCTAAAGATCTTTACAGCTGAAAATAAACAGATCTAAAAGACTAACACATGCATTTTTGTACACAGGTATTTTTGGTCAACATGACCCTGGATAAAACCCCCACGGGGAAAACCAGTTTGGGATATCTGTCTATATAATGATGATTAAAACAAGAGATATAACAAGTAATGAAATACAATGGAACCTGTATACATAGCAAGCTCCTCACGAGCCTTGCCATAAGAACCAGAGAAAGAAGTGCCCAAACTGTGGTGCGCCCTCTCCCTTTGTTGCCCTCTGTACTGAACTGAAGCGCCCTAGCTCATCCGTAACCCAATGAAGAAATCCCTCGACAGGAATGTCCTCTCCTGTGCTGCCTCTCCACTGAAACTGTCAGAGCTTGAATCCTCCAAGCATATATGCTACCAAGTAGCTGCCAGTCCTCTCAACATGTGCGCCCTCCTCCTAGCAGAAATGATCACCAGAAATAAACTGAGCCATAAATTGAATGTCTCTCTCCACAGAAACAAGCGCCCAAGCTCTCCTCTCCCTATGCATTAGACCTCATCCTGATCTGACAAGTCCTCCTCTCCTCATGAGCAAATGATGGATAATAAATGCGCCCTCCTCCTCAAGATGCGCCCCTCCTCCATATGCATGCTCCCTTTCAGAAGTGAAGTCGAAGACTCCATCGAAATACTCTCCATGCAAGCTCCAAGCAACCAAGAGCCTCTCCTCAAGCTCTCAAGGGTTTTACTCAAACCCTCATGAAGTGTGACCTCCTTCTCCTCAAGAAATGCGCCCCTCTCCTCTTCTCCAAAAATCACAAGTCAAGA
>SNQJ01S0081502.1:65730-79507 GCA_010110895.2 Picea sitchensis
AAAGACTAACACATGCATTTTTGTACACAGGTATTTTTGGTCAACATGACCCTTGATAAAACCCCCCCAGGGAAAACCAGTTTGGGATATATGTCTATATAATGATGATTAAAGAAAAAGATATAACAAGTAATGAAATACAATGGAACCCGTATACATAGCAAGCTCCTCACGAGCCTCGCCACAAGAACCAGAGAAAGAAGTACCCAAACTGTGGTGCGCCCTCTCCCTTTGTTGTCCTTTGTACTGAACTGAAGTGCCCTAGCTCATCAGTAACCCAATGAAGAAATCCCTCCACAAGAATGTCCTCTCCTGTGCTGCCTCTCCACTGAAACTGTCAGAGCTCCAATCCTCCAAGCAGATATGCTACCAGGTAGTTGCCAGTCCTCTCAACATGTGTGCCCTCCTCCTAGCAGAAATGATCACCAAAAATAAACTGAGCCATAAATTGAATGTCTCTCTCCACATAAACAAGCGCCCAAGCTCTCCTCTCCCTATGCATCAGACCTCATCATGATCTGACAAGTCCTCCTCTCCTGATGAGCAAATGATGGATAATAAATGCGCCCTCCTCCTCAAGATGCGCCCCTCCTCCATATGCATGCTCCCTCTCATAAGTAAAGGCTAAGACTCCATGGAAATACTCTCCATGCAAGCTCCAAGCAACCAAGAGCCTCTCCTCCAGTTCTCAAGGGTTTTACTCAAACCCTCATGAAGTGCGCCCTCCTTCTCCTCAAGAAATGCGCCCCTCTCCTCTTCTCCAAAAATCACAAGTCAAGAATGAATCTCAAAAATCTCTTTACCCTCTCTTTAGCCTCCTCATGCCAACCCTAAAAGATCAATGGCCTAGATTAGATCTAGCCAAGTCTAATCAATGGGTGAGATCTCATCCTAAAATCTCACTAAGGAAACCTACTTTCCTTAGTTGCTTTATGTATATTAATTCACCCACATTGTGAATTAATTGTCACTTTATGATTTAAGTGACATATTTCACTTTTGACTTAAAACTCCTAAGTCAAAGTGAAATTAGAATCATAAAGTACAGTACAAGGGTAATAGTCTTCCCCCTTTGTGCTTAGAGACTCATAAGCACATGGGGACCACTTTCCAAGGTACCCAAATCTCAACAGATAGATATAGAGTGGGAAATGGTCAGGGGGTGGGACGGAAAAAAAAAACAAGGAACCAACCAATGAGATTGATCAGGGAATAAGTATAGAATTCCAATGAAGTCCCATAGATGGAGAGTTAATGATTCAGATCCGTCATACGGGTGATGTGCCTTTTGGAATATGGCGTCATCTCTTCTTACATGCCAAGGCTATGGGTGATTTGTCTTAATCTTATTGCTAGACGCTTCAGTGCAATGTAGCGGCAGGTACTTCAGCCCAGTTTAATGTGAATCCCCTACCAAAGCCAATACTTTGAACGGAGGCCATAACTTCGACCTGAAGTGGAAATCTAGGGAATCTGCAAAATTGTCATTCAGTCCAATCCGTCTGTGTGACAGGATTGTACGTTGTGCTACCAGAGAGGAAATCTATGCCAACTATGTACTCTTTTATGTACTGTATATCCTACGCGAACCCTACTTTACAAAACTTTAGGGCTAAGATGGGGAGTGTTTCCCACCAAGTTGCACTAGGATGGACTTGCAGTTGAGCCGCCAAAGGTTGAACAGAGACTTGTTCAAAATCAGAGTTCAAAAATCTAGTAGGCCATTATGGCCCCTTTTCTTCTCTTTTCTTCACACCACATTTCCATACCCCCATGGGGGAATCGTAATAAGATGAGCTAGTATGATGAACTTTGTAAAAGGATTAGCCCTCTAAGACTTGGTCATTAGTACATTACTCTAGAGTGTTTTTTTTTACTTTTTAATTATATCTTGTTGCCTTAGTAGTGAGTTATAATTTTTAAGTTTTTTCACTCAATTTCCTCCAAAGTTGGAGTATGTCCTAGTGGCTAGGCCTTTGTGTGTTGTCTAAGTCTAGTGTCTAATGTATATTACCATGTTAATCATCACTTTTGAGTCATATGGAAATGCGCTAAGTCCCCCTTGGATTTTTTAATGTTTTTAGCAAATAAAAAATTTCCCGCAAAACAGGATATTTTAATTGTAATAGATGAATAAGTTAAAACAATGATACTAGGAGGCATCATATGCCTTGGGGGTATTCATTGTTTTGCTTAGAACACCCACTTTACCTATGTATCCACTTTGTGAGTGAAAATAGTGATTTTTAATCACTAAAAATTAATTTCTCTCACAAAAAGGGAATAAAACACATAAAAAGGACAAAAAATCAGCAAATGCTATTTTTTGGGAAACATGTCGGGGACATGTTTTGAGTCAACTCACCCTCTCTTTGAGTTAACTAAGCCTTGTTGGCACACAAGAGGGAGTCATGGGTGAGTTCTTAGTTGAGTTGGAAAGAGATGAGGAGCTCTCCAAGAGGTGTGCCCCCCTCTCAAGAGGTGGTGCACCCTTGAGGTGAGGCGCCTACCTCTTGAGAGGTGGCGACCTCCCTCTTCACCAAACTCTCACATGTGTCGAGTTTTGAGAGTTAGGAGAGATGTGGCAGCCCCATCTCTCACACTTCTCACAAGCTTCTCTTCCAAGTGGTGCGCCATCCCTCCTTGGGAAGTGTGCCCCTCATACTATATATGCAAGCTCTCTCCTCAATTGTTAGCTAATGGGGGTTTGGCTTTGCTTGTTGTAATTTTGTTGTAAGATCTTTTTGCTATTGGAATAAAAGACTTTGGAGGTCAATGGTGGCTTGGCTAGTGTGTGGATGATTGTCATGTGCATGAATTCTATGAGGTGATATTGTTTCAAGTTCTTGCTTATTTCAATTGTTAAGGTTGGCCTTTGTATGGGTATTATTATTCATTAGGATAGGATTATTAAGCTTGTTTGCATTTCTAATCCTACTGTTTATCTATATAGAGATTTAATGTGCATGCATGTTTTGTTTAACTAACATGCCATTTGAGTCTCTTGTAGCTGACACCAAAAGTTTAACAATCTTTTGCAAGTTTTGTGAAGCATACAGGATCTCATTAGCTTGGAGAATTAGATGAGCTTGTTTGCATCTACAATATTTCCAAGATCTTAAAGGAATTAATGCCTCCTCATTCCACCAAGGAGACTCCATTTCCCAAGGGTTCCAAGCTGTCAAGCTTGTGCTTTCTCTCCTTAATAAATTTCAAAATTTCTTTGGTTTCCCTCATTTGCATGTAATAAGTAGATCTAGATTTAATTGAAAAGTTAGATTTAGTTTCACTTTTGCATGCATGTAAGTTAGATCTAGATTTCAATTTAATCTCATTATCTAAACCTAGATCTATCATATAGAAGTTCATCTTTTAGCAAGCATTTGTATCTAAATCTTTAAAGGCTAAAAGATGGTTTCTTTTAAGGTGCTTTCAACTCAATATTTAGCAAATTTAGTGCTCTTTTCTTTTCTGTTCCGAATAGCAAACAAAACCACTACGGAAGCTCATCATTTAACTTGCTCTAGTGGTTGTAAACTGTTAGTTTAGTGTACTTTTTTACTTAGCAATTTTTCCCACAGTTTTGATATTTTTTTGCAAGTTGTCCAAAGTGATTTTGGGCATCTTTGTGGGTTGTTTGCTTGCTGATTTTTGCAGGTTTGCGGACAGCCAAGAAGAGATGCTGGCCAAATTTTGAATATTTGGACCATTCAAGACCCTTGGGAGCACCTCTCCTCATCAAAATAAACTTTTCTCAAAAAATTGTAAACTTGTTGATCCGGAACTATAAGGATCACAAGCCTTCCCCAAAAAGAGATTGTAACAAAATTAATAAAAGTATTTTGCGACTCTGCGCCCACTTTCAATCCCCCCAGGGGGGGATCAGTGTCCTTGTGTGATTGCTCCATTTATCTTCTTTCATTGATTTTCATTTCTTGTTAATTTAAAAAAGATAAAATCAATCACAGCACCGCAAAACATTAGAATAGTTTCAATTTCCTAGATTAGTTTAGTTTAGTTTCCTTTTCAGTTATTTCATTTCTACAATTTTCAAGTTGGCAAATAAACCATCCCCTCAGCTTCCCCTAGTATGTTCTTGACCCCTCCTATGCGAGCTTTAGATTGATCTTTGGTATGGGTTCCATACAGAACGGAGACTAGTCAGTGTGGATCTAGTTTTAATAGAGAAATCCAATATTGGTTATTGTTCGATTGGGGCAATACATTGAGCTTGCGTGTGAAGTTAGGGGGATACTCATTAACGAGATCAATTCTCTCCTTGTTGGACCTCTGACATTGCTCTTTGTACCCAATTGAGGGATAACCTCTAGAGGGCCAAACTTTAGACTAGATTTCTTTATTTGCAATCACTTACACACACACTTTGCACTCATATATGGTTTTACAATTATTAAGCCACTTCACAGTAAACCCACGAACTAAACAACTCACCTTAATAATAAAATGTCAAGAGCATACACAACATATCTTCATTTCAGCAACATTTCACATTTCGCAGCAAATTTCCATATTATTGGCACTGGTCTTATATTGCTTATCATTTACTTTTCAAGCACTTGTATATGCTTTCATTATTGTATCTCTTACATGCAAGTAATTTACATGCTTTATATCTCTATCATAAGCAAATTTCATTTATGTGTCAAATAAGCTGCTAGAATAGATTTACTTGTATCTTGCTCTTGTTTTGAATAAACTACTAGATTTCCTTTTTGTACTTAGCTTACTTAGCCTTAGTTATTTTTTAGGGACTACCCCCCTTGGCTTTGCCAGGAGTTGGCCTAGATGGAGGAATCGAGCATTAGGTGACAGCGCCTCGACTCGAGACTTTCCCCCAAGGACATACCTAGTGGATTGAAGATTTCTTCCACATGACCCGAGGTGTGTATATGGCGGCAACATGGAGCTAAGTGGTGGTTGACCCATACAGGTTGTAGCAAACTTTCAACCCACTGCCATTAATAAGTCCCTTGAGCGGTTGTCCCTGTAATGTAGCCAACTTGGCGACATCGACTTCACTGATGTAGACCAAACGGAAAGGACCCAACCAACGCATATGTAGCATGATAGGGTGTTGTAAATATTTACTGTCATAATAAAACTAAGGATCCAGTCTGGAGGATTTTCTGGTGGATGTTGCGATCATGCCACGCCATTTGTCTCTGCTTTTCGACCACTTGGTTGAATCTAGCCATCATACGGTCCTCTTCTAGCTCCACAAGCTTATCTAACCTGTGTTGAAGGGACTGTTCATTTGTCATCTGGGTCGCAAGAGCAACACTGAGGCTAGGAACCACAAATTCTAGGGGCATGATCGCTTCTTTACCATAGACCAATCTGAATGGTGTGCGCTTTGTTAGCGTTTTGCATGTTGTTCGATATGCCCATAATATCGCAAGGACGCCTTGATCACAATCGTCACGCTGCACATTACAAACTTTGGTTAAAGCATGCTCTTAAATTTTATTAAAAGCTTCAATTGTACCATTAGCTTGAAGATGATAGGGAGTGGTCTTATGATGATAGATCATGAACTCTTGAGTGAGTTGTTGAATGGTCTCATTCAGAAAGTGCAAGCCCTGGTCGCTCATCAGCACCCTTGGACAGTGGAATCTGGTAATCACATTCTCAAAAATGAATTGCATCGTCGTTTATGATGTACAATCTTTAACGGGCGCAGCTTCAGCCTACCTCATTAGATATTTTGTAGTGGTAATAATGTAGCGGCGAGCCCGCACCGGTTCAACATGCGGGAGGGTTAATGGGCCCCACAAAATCTATTGCCCATTTGTCAAACAACTCTAACGCTCTAACTGGAAACAATGGGAGTTCATCTCGTCGGCATGGCTTTTCAATCCATTGAAATACGTCACAGTGTTTACAATATTCCTTGGCATCTGCAAAGAGTGAGGGGCACCAAAGTCCTACGCGCAAAACTTTCTGCATTGTAGCCTTACCTGCATTATGTCCTCCTCCAATACCCTCATGTGCTTCATAGAAAATAGGGTCTCGTTGCTCTAATGCAGACCTGCGCAAGATGTCATCCGTTCCCAACTTATACAATTGCCCAACGATAAAATAATAATTTGTGCTACGGGTCACCAGTTGATGATGCTAAGCCTGGGCATATCCTGTTGGGGCCTGTCCTGACAAGAGAAATTCTGCGATCTCAACCAATTGATCAGTAACTGCTTCGACTCGAAAGAGTTGGGCATCTGGGAGCTCATCATCTAGGTTCTGACTAGCCTCTCCAGTCTCAAGCCGTGATAGATGATCTGGTCCCACATTGTACTTTCCCAACTTGACAACAACTTCAAATTCAAACTCCTGGAAAACCAACAACCAGCGGCATATTCTTCGTCCTAATACGAGTTTGTTGACCAAATACTTGAGCACAGAGTGGTCTGTAAAGAATTTGAAAGGGGTCCCCAACAAGTAATAGCGAAACTTGTGTAAGGCATATACCATGGCAAGACCCTCGCGCTCTGTTGTAGTATAATTCTTCTCTACGTTAGACAACTTGCGACTAGGAAAGTATATCGGATGGTCAATATTACCTTCACTCGACTGCGTAAGAATTGCTCTCGGTGTGATGGATGAGATATCTACATGAACATGAAAGAGCTTAGACCAATCGGGAAAAACTAGAAACGACACAGTACCTAGCTTTTCTTTTAGAGTATCCAAGGCTTCCTGACATTCTTGGGTCCAGAGGTACTTGATATCCTTGCGCAGTAATTTCTCCAAAGGGGTTGCAATCTTCGCATAGCCCTAAATAAACCATCAGTAATATCTTGTATGACCCAATGTTCTGTGCAACTCGTGAACCAAAGTGGGGGCCACCATATCCAAGATGGCAGTGATCTTAGCTTGATCCACCAGCAATCCATCCTTGCACATGACATGCCCCAATAGTGTGCCAAAGGGTGTACAGAAGATGCACTTTTTCAAATTCAATGAAATCTGGAGTTTGCGGCATTGGTCTAGCATCAGTCGAAGGGCTTGCAAGTGTTCTTTCAACAAAATGAACATTGTCCAATCATCCAAATAAACTTCAAGTGGATAAATTCCTTGAAGGTTACGACCACTATCTGGGAGAATATTGTGGGGGCATTCTTTAAACCAAAAGGCATCACAATGTACGCAAAAGACCCCCATTCCATGGCTAAGGTAGCTTTGGCTAGATTCTCCTCTGCGATCCGAACCTGATGATACCCTGAAAAGTCATATATAAAAGAGTAGGCTTCCCAGCCTCCAACATTTTCCAACACCTCATCTATGAAGGGGGTAGGGAAAGGGTCGTAGATGCAAGCTACATTGAGACTTCTCAAATATACACAGATTCGAATATTATCGGTTTTCTAAGGTTGCACAACCATAGGACTAACCCAATCGGACTCTTCCACAGGAACAACGATTCCAGCATCCAACATCTAATCCAATTCTTTGCACACTTTTTCCTTGTACTTGGGGTTTAATCGATAAGGCCTCCTTTTGACCAGTTTGGCATCTAGCTTGAGCTGAATTTTCATAGCACCCAACAATCCTGCAATTCCCTTCATTTCTGAGAAGCTTTGAGGAAACAAGTCCTCATATTCCTTGAGTAGGTCAACGACCTGGGTGACAGTCTCTTTGTCCCAATAATCTATGATAATAACCATTTTGGGTGCTTCATCCATGCCAATTTTATGTTTCTTTGTCTTAATCAAACGATCATACTCTAACGCAGCCATCTCTGCCTCATTTCCCTTTAGCGCGCGTTCCCCCTCAGATTCCTTTATATGTATCCCTCAACAATCATCGTCGTCAATGTCATCCACCTCGACCATCCAACAGTGGGCGGCCTCTTTCATCTTTTCCATTGGCTAATGGTAGGAGCAGACCACCTTTGGGGTGGCGTTCTTTGGCTGAAGATGAAATAAAAAGTTCTTAATTCTGCAGAGTGCCTCCCTTTGAGCTAGATCTTCTTCTGTGAAGCGGAAAGTTGAGCAAAATGTTGAGCTTACATGAATCCATTCTACCGTCTACTTCCGAAGCTCCTAAATATACCAGCTCCAAGGAACCATATCCATAGTAAGAACAAACCCGTGGACCCATTGTGTTTGAGGAATATTCTTGGAAGTCTAGCATCGTTCACAAAAGGAAATGTGTTCCTGGGGATCTTCATTGCCCTTGTACTAGTTGGCCAATTCAAAGTCGGCAATGGGCTAGAACCGTACTTTTATCAACTCAGCCACCTGCGCCCAATCCTGGATATTCTCAGGATGTGTCACCCACCACCGCACCAGTGTTCCCCGAACCACGGCATCCATGGCCTGAATCCTTCTTTCTATTGGGACGGCCTTCTCCATCTGCACTAGGAGTGCCTCTACTAGCCATGTTCAATCAAATCGCGGGGCATCACATAACTCTTATCCGATCCAATGCACTACTTTAGTTAACCTCGCACATCTGCAAGTAGAGAACTCATACAACATGTTTCTCCATCTTTACATGGCATCTTCAGAGTTAGTATCATCGATCTTCACGCTCCGCTAACTTCACTCACCATCTGCAATGGGATTGATGTTATCCTCCCTACACCCGGGTATCTTATAGATGTTCTCAATAACAGAGCTTCGTGCACCCTCATAGACTAGCTCGTTGTATCTGTCCCCTTCATCAGGATCAAGAGGTGTGATCATGCGCAGGATGTCTGTCTCAAATGACATCTGCCCCTTCTTCAGATTTAGCACTGCATTATTGTCGAAGGTCCAATCAATGCCAAGCAATGTTGGGTATGGATCAGAGTCATTCATAATCTCTATGACCTCAAAGTCCGCCTTCGTCTTCACCCCTTCTATATTCACCTCTACTTGCTCCAGTCGGACTATATGATAGATCTTGTACTGATTTGCAAACCGTAGCTAAATCGGCAACCAGACCAAATTTGGTTTTCCATCAACTCCAAGGACTTTTTTGGCAGAATATTTACGTCGGACCCCAGATCCGACATGACTCCATCTATATCATAACCACCAAGCTCAGTTGTCATCTTGACTTCTCTGTCAGTGCGTTTTTGCTTGCTAACCTGGAACACCTCCCTTTCTGGTAGAGGGGTTGATATAGGTCTATCTGCCAGCTCCTTCTCCATACAAGTGACTAATATCTATGTTAACTTCCTCGCAGCATCAGGATCATTGAGCAATCTCAAGCAGCAACGTAAGAAATTAGTTTCTTGATCTTCAATATCCGTCTTGCGACCTGAGTCGCCCAATGCTTATGGGCGCACTGCACATTGTAACTCCTCAAGGCGATGTTCCGCAATCGCTCTTTGCTCAGCGCATCGCAGATCTTCTTGTCTACGCGCCTCTTCCATTGATCTCTACGTTGTGCACTGCATCTCCTCACGCATACAAGCTTCCTCCAAAGATCTTTCTGTCACGCGCAACAGCTCTTCCCGGGCGCGAGCCTCTCCCAGCGACCTTTGTGTCACCCACTGTACCTCTTCGCAGATCCGGACCTCCTCAAGCGACCTCTATGTCGCTCACTACACTTCTTCACGAATCTGGGCCTCCTCAAGTGATCTTTGTGTCACACACTCTTTCTTCTTCCATGTCTCTCTGCAAGTCGCGCAGAAACTACTTTTGCTAGGTAGCATTGAACTTAGGAGGGGGTTGCGCTTTCTTTCTGATCTTTCCCTCCGGCTTTTTACCTAAGCTCTCGGCCTGCTCAAATTCCCTTCCTGTCTTCGCTCCTCCTCCTCGAGTTATAACCCGAACATCAACCTCGACATCCTTCTTATTTATGTGTGGCTCCGCATGCACCATGTTGCAATGAGTCTTCTTTTCTTCCCACTTCTTCACTAAGATGAAACAGTCCTCTTTGACATGCTCAGGGCTATAACAATATGCACAAAGCACGCACGGTTTGGTACAAAACCTTGATACAAGACCAATCTAACCACAATTGAAACAAGTGGGGGGTCTTCCCCCCTCCATATCCTCGTCTACGACTGCGCACATATCCACCTCTGAGACCTCCTTGGTATCTACCTCTCTCAGCACCACCATGATCACCACCCTTCTGATCTTCTTGTACCCGGAACGCATCGCGGGTATTGTCTTGCATCAGCTGAACTGACCCGCAAATGTTGACATCATGTCCCACGGACTTGCAGAATTCACAGAACGAGGTACGATGCATCTTTTGATACTTCTCCAAAGTTGGGCAACGAGATGGTACATGGCCCCATTGTCTGCAAATCTTGCGCCATTATGTTTGAGGCCCAGTTGGAAATGGACTCGGTGCTCCCGTCACCACATAGTTTCCAAGCACAGGGCATTTGTCCCGGTGATGCCCCTCAAATCGGCATGTGGTACACCATACGTCCTCACACACGACTTTGTTTTTTCCATATCTTGCAACTGCATCGTCGGATTGGTCAATTGCGACTGCACCTGCATCAATCCTATTGATGTCTCTGCCCCTCCCAGTGTAGCCTCCAAGCGCATTGCAATCTCCACAACCTCTGATTGAGTCATCACCTTGTGCTAGGTGAGCGGGACTCGAATATGGGGGAGTAACTCCGCAATGAACCATCCTCTGTGTCGTATGTCCTGCATCTGAAACATCAGTCTATCCAACAAAATCTTGAAACGTTGATCATAGTCCCACACGATTTCTCCTTGCTTCTGCTTAATCTCCTTGATTTATGTAATACACTGAGACTTTGACTTAGGTTTCTGGAACTCCTTAAGCAGATCTCACTTGATCTCTGTCAGGGACCTCGCTTGTCCCGCCGACGTAGTTGCCTTGTACTTCACGTACCACATCAAAGCTTTGTCCCTAAACGTGGTCTCCAGCTGCGCAATCTTTGCTACTTCGTTTGTGATCCTCTTCACAGAACCATATCGCTTCACATGTTCCGCGTCATCCTTACCCGTTCCATGGAACACAAGTAACCTAAGGGTATTATCCAAATTTTCCATCTTCAATACCGAACTAACTTCGATCTGACTACTAGTTGTCAGGGTTCTCAACATTGATACTCTTGTTTGTGAAGTAGCATTGACTTTGCCTTCTTCACTCGTCTCTTCTTTTCTATCTCCTTCTACTCTTTCTCCTATTCCAATTGCGTCACTATCTGTTGTTCTTTCTTCTTGATTACAAATGCGCAAGGGGGGTGGTTCAAAAGGGGGGTAA
Source organism: Picea sitchensis (assembly GCA_010110895.2). Lineage (NCBI taxonomy): Eukaryota > Viridiplantae > Streptophyta > Pinopsida > Pinales > Pinaceae > Picea > Picea sitchensis. The sequence continues at coordinate 76,936 of SNQJ01S0081502.1, forward strand.
GTCCATCTTCTTCTGACATTCCTTATGAGGTGACCCATAGAGTTTCCTACTTGCAGCTGTGCAAGACCATCTATCGCCAATTCTTCTCCCCCACCACTAGCGAAGCCTCCATCTTCCTCTCCTTCTCCTACGCCTCTAATCTGCACCTCATCTTCCTTTGAGGTTGCGTCATTCTGCAACAGCCAAGGGGTTCAAACTTCGTCTCTGGGGCCCCTCTTGCTACTACCAATACCGCTACAGGTATCCCCATTCGACAGCCTACTCTCAATGTCGCGCCTCTTCGTGGGCCTATCATCATCCGTGCTCCTCTTTGGCACAGCACACGCTTCTACACTTCCTCCTGGTGTGGTCTTCTTTCTCTTCATCCTGAGCCCTTTCTCCTCGTCACATGCCCCTCGCTACCTTCCTTTCACTCCTTTGTTCCGCTTTCCTTCTCAACTCAAATCTTCTTGTGTATCTTTCGTCTCTTTCTCTCCTCTACTCCTCTGGGTCTATCCCATTCCTCACCTCATCTCAACAACTTTTGGATCCTCCTCAACGGATCCAGCTCCTTCCTCATTTTTCCCTCGTCTTTCCACCTCCCCCCAACGTTAGGAGAGTTTACTCCGCAAACCTGTTGGGCTCCATGCGCATCGGCCCTTTCTCCACAAACAACATCTTTATCCAAAGTGGGATTTCTTCCAGCATGTGTTTCCTAGGACCTTTCATGAACTTTCTTTCAGCCTCGCTAAAAGAATTAATGTACTCCACAACAAATTCAATGATATACCCCTCCTTTACTCGAGAAAACCAGAAATCAATGGCTCGAGCCCACTTGTTGTCCAACAACTTCATCCTATCAAGTGTGACTTGATCCCAAACTATCGGTTGTAGTGGTCTCAAAGCAGTAATAATGGCAATCTTCCTTTTCAACCATTTGTACAACAAACAAGGAAATTCAACAAAGAAAATATCATGCATATCTGTGTAGAGTTACTTATCTTTCCATCGCTTCACATTTACTCTCAGACCTTGAGTTTCTCGCTAGGCAAACTCATGTTCCTTTGTAGTCATCCAATCTTGAATTTCCTCCCGAGATGGATACCACCTCATTCCTTGCCTTCATTGTTCAATACAAGACTTTCGGTCCAGGCACCAGAACTATTTGTTGGGTCATTTCACGCTTGTGTGTGTCCTTATCGTTGGGGGGTTAAGACCCAGGGTTCGTCCAAAGTTGACCAACAAAAACCCCAAAGCATCGGCATATCAATCCTCATCCGAGGTTGAAGAAGGTCTCACTCGAGATGCTATGAGGATCACAGAGACCATCTAGTCTTGTGTCGAGGATGAAAAGCTAAACACTCAAAGATCCATCTAGGTTGACATTCATACATTCCATAGCTGACAACTTACTATTATTAAAATGCAAAAACAATACACACACATATCCAAATACCGTACGAGTAACACATAATAGATCAGAATCATTGCAGCTTTATTATTCTCCTCATTCCATCAAACACGGGCATACATTAAGAAAAACATACTTGACAGCAACACAGTCTCATGTCCTCTTTAGATAATTCCCCAGATTTACAATGCATTACACCATGCACACCCTTTCAGAACTTAGACATATGACAGACTCAGACTTACAATCAGAAGCATTGCAGCATTACAATGCTACATAGAGTCAGAGTGAGCTCGATGTTTTCAGGACCCTTGCTGATTTTTTGTCGATGCTGAGTTTTTCTACTAGGGTTGTACCTCCTTCCTCGAAAACTGTGCCCAAAAACCAACAGTACGGATTCCAAAAATACGTACAGTACGGCCCTCTAACTCTATTGTACCTTCCTCGATTTCTATGCTAGTTTGCTTCCTTGGGAATCGTGCCCTTACTCCTGCAACTTCTTCTTCTCCCTCAAGCTCGACCTCTCTCTTGCTCTCTTCTCAAAAATGAATGAACAACCCTAGTTAGGGTGCGCCCTCCTACCCTAATCGACCTCATGGTGGTAGGTGAGGAGTTTCACAATCCAACGGTTGAGATTGGATTAGATGGGCGGTTGAGATTGAGTGTCTCTTCACTCACCCCCTCACTAAAGTCATAAAGTCACCTTTTAATTTGCATCTCCCAAATTAAATGACTAGGGCCCACATTAAGCACTTTCTCACCCCTTAGGTGCCTAGGTGATGAGAAACATTTGCCTAGGTACTTTTTAATTTAATTTTAACACTCCCTCTTACAAAGGAAAGTGTTACTCACTACTCCAAGCTTGTCCCTAAAAAATACAAACTTGCCTCTGCCCAATGCTTTGGTGAGTATGTCTGCAACCTGCTCCTTTGTAGATATGTACTTTAGCTCCACAGCTCCTCTCTGAACATAGTCACAGATGAAGTGATAACGAATCTCGATATGCTTAGACCTGTCATGAAAAACTGGATTCTTCGAGAGTTTAATGCAACTCTGATTATCACAGTAAATCAAGGTAGGCCTCAACTGCACACCAAACAATCCCACCAGCAACTTGCGAAGCCAAAGGGCCTCACAACTGGCCTGACTGGCAGCCATATACTCAGCCTCTACAGAACTCAA